>JAWQUT010000168.1:1034215-1111719 GCA_033807755.1 Ellobium chinense
TAACATTAGCATTTTAACTCAAAATAAGATTTTAAATGCTCAAAAATGTAGCTATGTTGCTAGGGTGCATGCAATTAGGCTCCATTAACTACAAATGTTTCTTTACACTTTCTGGCAATGTATGGACAAAAATTCAGACTAAGTCTCTTAATGTGCAAGCAGATATCTTAATCAACAGCTCAAAAGCTCTTGAATTCTCTTCAATAAAAAAGAATAGGCTAAATTACTGAAACTAGGTCATGAAAAACACACAGTTTAGTAGACTATACTATCTGAATGTTACACTCTTGCCAATATTGTACACTGGGTCTGCTTCATGGTAGATATACATGCCATTCATGGTTGAAGCACACTGAAGCAAACAGATCTCTAACTGAAACATGTTATATCCAGTCCACACCTGGGAGGATACACACTCTTTGTGCACACCAAATGAGTATGTGTACACAGTATGTGACTGATCAAGAGCGAATACACTCTTTTCCAGTAGGACATTCAAACCATCGATCAAATTAGATGTGTTGAATGCTTTTGTTTCGAGCACTGAAGTGATGAATCTGTACCTTGTGAAAATAATATTAATTAAGTGTTACATAAAATCAAGTCCAGCAGTAAAACAGAAATGACACATAAAAAAAAAATAACATTATCATTAATAATATCTATATGCCCTCTGCATGTTTGCTTGATTTTGATTCCAAGCTCTGTCTAGAAAAGCATCCAGTATACAGTCGACTCCGCTTAATCGCCCTTCCTCGAGATCACGGAAAAAGTGGGCGATTAAGCAGAGATGTGATTAAGCGGAGAAGGTAATTTTGGTCATATTTTTGGTAATGGGGTTAAATTTCTTTGATGTCATGGTTTGATGTCGTGCACTGGCCCCTTCTCGTCGCTAGATTCAGGACAGACTCAAGTTTGATGGTGTTGTAGGGCACAAAATGTTTGATATCCACAGTCTCTCTCATTGGCCACCTCGCAGTAGCGCAGCAGACAATAAGGAGAAGGATGGCATAGTCTGGATCGACTGTTCATCCACACGACACATTCTTTGATCTAGCCAAAATCCACCAGACAGATGTTCACATTCTCTGCCTCGCTGGGAAGGTGTGGAGGGAGGAGACTATACGGCTTTCGGCGCATTAGCATTATTGGTTGGGTGACGGGAGTGATGTGTAGTGTGGGATGAAGGGGGACACGGGGAGGGGGAGGTGGTGAGGAAAGGCGTATCACACCTATTTCGGCGTGGCAGCTGTCACTCAGTCAACCGGTCTGTCATCCGCCACACAGTTAAACCGTCTGTGTACATATTTGTTTGTCAACTGTAATCCTTCATCTTTGATATCATGGGCGCTGAAGAGTGGTCGATTATCAGGAGTGAGGGGCGATTATCCCGTGATTTTTATTGAGAAATAATTCGGTTCCCTGGGAAATGAGGTGATTAAGTGGAACAGGTGATTAAGCAGAGCCGACTGTATAACCTCTGCCCATTCATACATGCCATCCAGCAACCCCTTGCCCTCATGTATGATCCCTTACTTTCAAAGATGTTGAACAGTAGTTTATAAAATGACATATTCCAACACATAAACCAAATCAAAACCAATACCAGCATAAAAGTCACCTTATCCTTTTCCATCACCAGAATGTGAGGAGGTTTCATGCAAAAAGTGCTAAGTCAAATTTTAGGTTGACTAAAGTTATCCCCCTTTACCTGACTCAGTAGACAACTAAAGCACACCGTCTACATGTTGTATCCTTGTTCACTAATTGAAAAATATTAAATACAGTGGAATTAGATTCAGCAAAAACTGGTTAATCCCAAAATTACTTCATCTAAAAAAATTCTAAGGTCCTATTGAATTTCTTATTTATTCTTAGTATGCTCATTCAGTTTTATAGGATAAAGAAATACTGTGGAGGTCAGTTATACCTAAACTGAAAGAACTGGGTAAATCATTTGGGATGAACTGTATGTGAGATTAAAATGAGTGCCGTTGCAAGAACAGTAGCATAAAAGGAGTGGAAAAAAGTATTCTATTTTCAAGTACCCTCTGTGATCAGTGCGTCAGACTGAATATGAAAACCTAACATATATCTTACATTTTTTCTGGTGTGGGGGAAAAAAGGATTATAATATCAAAACCCAGAGTCTACAGCCAATGAAGAGTTACTCTAGAGGAGGGACGGGGGAATAGGTGCTTCAGTGTCAATTGGAGACATACGAATTTAGCTACAACTAGTTATTGGAAAAAGATGAGCACATTATAAAGGTATGAAGATGCAAGCTGGACCTAGTAAAAATGGTATGCAATTTTAAGCAGTTCTTAAAAAGTCATATGCTGTCCATGGGGAAAGGGAATAGGAGCTTAGTTTCATGTATAGAGAATCTGAATGATTAGAAAGTAATAGTAGACCCTCATTTGTAAAATTTCTGGTTGTTGTGATAGGGGTGCGATAGGTTTCAGCTTAATTTATCTCCATGCCATGTGGACTTGGAGCATCTGTATATTTTTAAACTCCAGTCTTGATGTTGCTTTGGTTTCCCTTTGCTTCTTTCAACATTAAATTTGTGGGAGATAGGACCACTGGACACAATGAATGTTGTGAAAATTGACAATTTTCACTCTATCTTTATTCACTCTATCTGAATTTGGAAAACTGTAAGAACACATGAACACATATCATGTGTTCATACTACATGGAATTTGCTTTGCTCAGTTTGCTTTATACAAAAAAAGATCAGCTCCAAAATCATTTAACTGAAATATTTGCCTGTCACTCCCTCATGCTGAAATGACTTCTTGCAAAAAAAAAAAAAAAATGGTGCTGATCAAGAGTATGACTGTTAATTTGAATGTTTTCTATAATAAAATGTTAGATGATAGTTAACCTAGGTGTCTCCTTTCCCAGGTAACAGTCTTGAGGAGGAAACAAATATATATGTATAATCAAGCCATTCCCTTTTATGATTTTGAGCAGGCACACAACAGCGGTGTGACTGCACACAATGGTATAGCCTAGTAATACTGTTTTCTGAAATGCACATCTTCCTTTCTGGATGTTACAGATGCATTGTAATTTTGATCCAAATACTGCTGAAATGCATATTCCTCCTCTTCCTTCCCCTTATGTTTTCTCTCATGGATCTTCATGCAGTGGCACTGGCATCATTTGATGGTAATACAAATTTACAGAAAACATATTCTCCTTTTCTTTACAACACCAAACTGATGATAGATAATACCGTATATTGTTGTGCATCCATTGTAGCTCTGCACCCAGGATGACACTGGTTACTTAAGCCAAAATAAAATGCATTACTATGCTGCTAATGTTGAAAAACGCAGCTCCTTTCAGTCAGAAGTACCATTAATCCAAAATGATTTGACCAGTTCCTCCCTCTGCCACATCATGTTTTTAAAGCACTGATGGCAGTATTTCTAAACTTGCCATCCTGTGCTGTCCCTAACCTTAAACCAAACACCTGGTAGGAGAGTTGCTGGGTTTTGATAGTAAGGGTAATGATGTAAATGTAGGTCATTTGTAGTGAAAGGTTTAATCACTACATAATGACAAAACAGCTCTTACAGAAACATATTAAAGAGAGCTGCCCCTAAATCAGAAAGTCTGGAAGTTTACCACAAATGCTGTCATGGGCTGAAAGCATTTGGCTTTTTTCTCTTTTTGGATCAAATCAGTTTTTAATTTTTGGTGTTTTCAAACACCAATGTTCTCTGATCTATGAGCACATAACTCTTGGCTGGCACATAGTAATGTCACTGAAATGAAAGCTACTTTGCATCTACACCATGCATGCACAATTTACTGATAACTGTTGTTCTTTATTCAAAATGACAATACAGCCACATCCCTGAAAAAGGCCATCTGAAGTCAAGTCTAGCCTGCATCAGCCGCCTTTTAATAATTTTTGAGCTATCTGAGTCATACTTGGTCTCAACTTTAAAAGATAAATGAAAAGTCAAGATGGTGAAGTGGATGGTAGAAAATTTTGTGAAGTAGGAAACTAGATTCCATTTCCACTTTTTTCCCCATTATTACATGTTCATTTTACATTTCCATATCAAAACTGTCAAAGACACTGGTCCACACTGAAATATATTTTTGATTTGCTCAAGCATGGCAATCCTATTCAAAGAATGCATTAAGTTAAGATTTGAGAAATGTCGAATTTGAAGCATAAATTGTAATTGCTCTCCTTTTAATTTGAATGACTAAGCATAATTCCATGAAAAGGACCGTCATAATAAGAACCTTAGTAAAGAGCAGTTTGCATTAATAATGATTAATGATAACAGCTAAATTTCAGAAATTTCAAACTGTTTTAGGATACATGGGTTGACAGTAAAGTTCCCTTTCCATGGCACCAAATGAACTAATGTATATACATGACAAGACTTATAACATGTGAACATGCTAAGCAAAATCAGACAAATGCCACAAGAAGTAATCTTGGCTTGGAAGAATGGATACCAATCTGATTTCATATGCTCAAATGTTTCTCTCCAGTATAAGGTCCAGCTGTGGTGGGAAACACCCACAAACCAGTTTACAAAAATTCAGTCTCCAAATATAATTTTTCTCATTATCTTCTTCAGATATACATATACGCATATCAAATCACTAATTTACCACAATCTCTGCCTTTATCAACACCTTAAATCTGGCTTAGATTCACACACAGAGCACTGATAGCCGAGTGAGTTTATCCACAAAGTTATGCGTCTGATTTCACTTGGGAGGATCACTAATAGCTTACCACATTAAAATAATAATATTAATAATTTAAAATAACCCACCAAACACCACAAAACCTCCCCCACCAAATTGTGGCTGACATGCAGAGAGAGAGAGAGAAGTGTGCCATGGCCCCATAAGAACATCTTGTACAATACATACCATGGTGAAATAGGTAGTGGTGGCCCGGGTAATACATTTGCTCTTCTAGAAACAAGGCAAGAGGGTGAGGGCAAAAGCGGGTTATGACAAGTGAATCCAATATTTTCTCATCATGATTTCTGTATCTATAACGGTATGTCAACCCAATTCATGCCATGTCAGTATTCATGTTAAGTAATTTGTTACACAGTAGCATATACGCATCTGTCCAATTTACAGCTTTCCTTAGTACACATATGCTATTTGCACTGTAAATAAAGATAGCTGTTCATACGTCTTGAATCATGTGTTCACAATGATAAATTGTTATATTTGCTAGATAATAGGGTGAAAAACATACACTGATTAATTCAACATTTGCTATCCTCCACAAGAATACTGTGTGTGATTGACTGTGCAGGGTTATTCCACACAAATCTAAATATCTTTTCGATGTGATATTTTCATGTCTTATGCATGTTTGAAGACAGGTTTACATAAAAAAAAAAAAGACATGTTTTCAAAATCTGCTGTCATCATGCAGAGAGAGAGAGAGAGAGAGAGAGAGAGAGAGAGAGAGAGAGAGAGAGAGAGAGAACAAACAGAAGAGATACTCCAGTTGACCTCACTTTCTAAAAATGTCCAGGTAAGCACAGAAAAGGTGGCGAGTAATTCAACAGTGAGAGAGTAGCACTGCTTGCTCTCATCTTTTTCACATGTGTTCCTATCTATGGTTAAACAGTGTTAATTGTACCATCACACTGTGAAAATCTGATGTGCCTACACACAGATATTTCAAATAATGATGGTTTCCTACCTTCTAATAGTGGCAGTTTTGCAGTTCATAACCCAAAAGGATTTCATAGCACACAAACACGCTATATAAAACTGAGCCAACATTCACAGTATGTCATTTATGTCCATAAGCTCAGACAAGCGAATGTATTCACTGAGGCCAAGTTGCATGGCGGATATGAATGAAATGATTTTAATATAATTAGGTAATTCAAAGTTAGTTTCAATTTTACATGTTCCTGTGCTTTACTTTAGTTTTAATTATTTAAAATCATTTTTGTTTTAGCTTTTCTGGTTTTCAAAATTGTTTCTTTCTTACACTTCTTAAGAAACTTGTCTTCGTTTTCATTTAATTTTTCAACTCGTTTTTGTTGCCATTTTAGTTTCATTTCGTTTTTCAAGTTTTCTTTGACTCAAAAGCTTCAAATAACTTTACTTTTCAGTTTCAGGTCAGTTTTGTTTTCAGGCCTAGCTACAAAAAAAGGTATTAGCAAATAACAACGACCTGATTCTCTAACAATATGAAATAATTCTCCCAATATAATTTCTGCAAATGCAAACACAGCTCTTTTTTAAAAACAAAGTTATAGTAATTTTCAGTCTGATCCATTTTTGCAAACAATGCCCTATAGAGAGGTCCACCACCAAACATGATGAAGAATGAAAGAAATTTTATATAATATAATAGCTTCATATCTTTTTATTTTGTTTTGCTATGTTCTACAGTATTTATTTTTTATCTTGAACATGGTTTTACTTTAGGTTTTTTTGTTTTTCAAAACAATTTTAGTTTCTTAAACTCATTTTTATTTTGTTTTTTTTTCAGTTTTTCAAACTAATTTTCGGTATCAATTCTGTTTAGTTCGTTAGGATAAATTTTATCTCTTTAGTGTTTCAAACTTATATTTGCTTTCATCTATTTTTCAAACCAATTTTAATTTTGTATCATATGAACAAAAGCTTCAAATAACTATTTGCTTAGTTTCACTTCACTTTCAGGCCTTCTGGCAACCTTATTTGTTGGGAAGACATACAAGTACTGTTCTTCTGTTCTTATTACAAGCCTCTCATTAATATTGTGGATCACAGCCAGAAATTATGGCAAACTGTCAAATTATATGAAAAGTAAACAAAGTTATCAAAACTGTGATGTTGGCGCTTACTGGTTGACTGACTCATTCTGTGATGTTTTCATTACTTTAAGACTCTATGCCGCTTCATGTTGCAAGCTCCCCATTTACACAGGGAAAGAAAAACGTGAATACACATTTTCATTCTATCAGCATTGGCTTTAGGAATAGTGCTATATTAACACAGACTGTTGCAGTGTAAAAAAAAAAAAATATATGACTGCACTGATTCACTACAATATAATAACCTGTTAATGCTTTTCAAGCTTGATTGCCTTATTTGGCTCAGTAAGCATCATTAAACAAGATGACATGTCTCATGCAAAATACAATAATGGGTGTTAATAACTAGAGGAATAAAAATAAGGTCATCATTTCACCTTGAATTTGGGCGTTTTCTTTCCTTATCAATCTTTTTTTCTTTCCATTTTATTAACTTTGCCTGCTCTTCCTCTTTCTTATTTTTTTCACTTTTAAGCAACTTTAGTGAGTATGTTCTATTGCTGCCATCTGTGCGAAAACTGTATTAAGTTGATTACACGTTACTTCTCTGATGATTAGATCAAGAAAGGAACTGCATTTGCCATGTCCTTAACTGCATATCTGTTCTATGTAAATGCTTTATGAAGCGCTAGAAAAATTTTTTCTTAAAACTTTTTTCAGTGTTTCTCTTCTCTGTATTTACAAAGCATCTTGTTTTGTGCATACAGTACTTTGACGTTTTCTCCTAGGTTTAAGAGTAAAATTCAATTTGGTAATAATATCCTGACAGTGAATTGTCCTTGTCACTTTCCTGCTCATTCACTTTGAAGACTTAAAACTCCTAAATGAATTCTTGCAGATTAGAGTTACTTAAATCTTTCCCCTGTCCCCTTGAAAGATATGAGGTGACCCGCTGAGAGAAATAACACAATGGACAATGTCTTAAATCTCCCTTGCTGTCTTTCCCTAAACTGAACATCCAAACATAAAGTGGGAGAAGCTATCCACAATGTTCCGCGGTAATTAAGACTGAAAACTGGTGGCATATTTTTAAAGTCAATTTGTCGCATGCTATTTTGGTAGGTTGCAAAAATAGGTAATCTTGTCGGGGTCATTTTTGGCAGATCATCTGCTCAAAATGCAATCTCTATAATGAATATCATTTTTGTCTTTCAGATGTCTACAACAATCTACCATATGACCAGAAAAAAAAAATCATTCACAAAAAATTTCCGCGTTTTGAAAATACTGAATGTGATTATTGGCAACCTCAGCTGTCAGTAGGCATTGTGTCAAGCACCTTAGTTGGCTGTGACTTAGTTACTGGACCTTGTGACAAAATGAATCACTTCTTAACGCACAGATATACACCAGGATTTTCAAAAGAAAGCATCTCCTTAATCTTCTTTTGTGTTTTTGGCTTCCATTTCTGTTACCATTAAAGTAGTGGTCATTCCTGAAATCCTTCAGCATTATGGTCTTTAATTTTGGGACACTCTCTTTGATTGCCCCCCAAAAAATTCACTGGAACAAACTATTCATCAGTTACAGATTTGATCAACTGAACTGACTCATACAATAGAGGAAAAAAAAGAACTGTCTCATTCACTATAATGCTACAGCGCAGTTCAGACTGTGTCAAGAAAACTTTATTGTGCAATCATTCCTCCCGTGATATGTCAAAGGGTTTTCATGTAATTGGTATGGAAATTTAATTGTTTGTCACTGAAAACTGAAATAAATTAGATTCACACATTATGACTTGGAACTACAGTTAGGCCCCTTAATAAGTTATATCCCCTTATTGTGGTTTTGGATTCTATAACTCCTATCTTCTTTATTAACCCTTTCGTGACGGAAGGTATCTTGGTGATTCAATTTTCCCATATTTTTGCTAGAAAATTGTAAGGAGCATCAGTGAATTTAGAGGTCTGTCAATACATGAGGAATTTTCACTTTCAGTGTACTCCAAAATATAAAAAAGTATATATTTTTTTTGACGGATAATGAATGGCCTTTCACATAATAACGTTCAATAAATAATAATAAAGTTCAAGTTTTGTGCTTGTATCTGCACAACTTGATGAGGGCTCCATCGCGAACAGCACGCCGGTTGTAAACAGGAACAAAGCAAAATTCAAGTTTTGCTTTCGCTTCGTTCCGATAAACTTTCGATACAGAGGAGGTGTATTCGTACTGAAAAAATATCGCTGAATACTATTCTGAAGTCGGTTTGGCTCTAATTATTTGCTATGATTAGTTAAAATACGAGAAAAATATGACGTACCATGTACGTCCTACTGGTCCTGGCTAGCCACTATATATGACGTACCACATACGTCCGAACGGCATCTTGGCACAATTAACGAAGAGCAAAATATGTACGTCATATGGGTCACAAAGGGGTTGATTTAATTTTTATGAATGGTCAAATAAAATGAAAAAGCCTTCATACGTGTATTGAAATTATGTTAATCTACGAAACTAAATTTTGAAGAAAATCTTCAGAGCCCAAAGTAGGCTAACTTTTGCCATTTTTAAGTGGATAAGGTCAAAACAAAGATTTTGGTCCCGAATGCCACTTTATGCAGTCAGAATGCACATGAAATGGTTTAACAAAATGAAATGACTTGCTTTATGTAGTAAGAAAATGGAAAAGAAATACAAATTTTAGGAGTCTCTCCCACGAAGCCATTTTCAGAGGCAGTAACTTCAAAAGTTGATTTTCAACAAATGTTATAATTCTAGGTTTATAATCTATGATCAAAACTACAACATATTACTAAGGTTTAGATCTCTGGGACTTTCACTTTTAAAGTTTCAGGATCTCAAAAATGACTTGGCTGCAGATTTTAACATTCACACAATTCCCTTGAAATTTCAAAAAATTTGTTTTCAGAAATCAGAATTTTGAGCTGAAATTATGCATGTGTTCAGACAACCTTGAAACATACTACAAATTTCATGCAAATCAGAAGGGCTATGGTGACAAGCATTGGACCACTTGACACTTGATCTAATATAAATATTTTTGAAAGTCAATCAGCTCTGACAAACACTGTCTTTAGATGATCTTGAAGGGGGGGGAGGGTCCTGAAAATGAGGTTTTGGGGTGAAATTATGGAAATCATGATTTAGCTATTTTTAAGTACTTTGACATGTCTAGAATCCTGACAAAGTGTTGTTGACTGCAGAAAAATCCATTTTTTGTCTAAGAAATGCATCTGAAGATGTTGACTGAAGCTTTGTTTCATTACACTTGAAACTTTTGATGGTCGATTTCTCAAAAGTATATTTTTTATAACAAATTTCCTATCTCCATCATTATTTCTTGACCAATCTATGTAATTTTTTTGTATATAACAACCCAAAATGTGTACATAAAAAGTAATAGAAAGATATTTGGGTTATTTTTTTCAAATTTTCTGAAATTTGGCGTGCTTTTAAAAAAAAATTGTGAAAATTAGTTAGTAGTGGAACCCCAGTTTTGAAGCTGTGTAAAATAAAAATTTATCAGGATATCTAAAAAAGCTCTCTATTAGTCCATGGAGAGCATCTATGGACATGTCTGTGTAAAATTTCGAATGGATAGCTTTTCATCTGATGGAAGAGGTAGTTATTGAAAATGACATATTTTCATGTAAAAATTCAAGATGGCTGCCATTTCCATAGCAAACAAAGGAATAAACATGATATTTTTTTCACAATACTAATTCAAACATGCTGAATTAAAAAAAGAGAGTAAAGATTAATAGGCATCATAACCAACCAATTATTGTACGTCATGCTGTGTCTGCCCTTGTTGAAAAAAAAATGCAGAATCACATGGAAAAGAAGTTCAGGAGAGTCTAATAATACTAATATTGTACTGACAACAGTTCACACATTCCTTCACTTTTTGACATCTTTAACTGAGGTGCCTCTATATGAAATGAGTTTTTTTAACACTGTTCAAATGCAACAAAATAAAACCCCAGTTCTGTTATTAAATGTTTCAAACTTGATCTTCAAGGGTTCCACAGAAGCAGACAACGTAACAGGTGAAGACCACACATGGGTCTACCAGCAAGATTTTAAGATGCAGCAGCCTGAGTTGCTAAAAATGCCTTCACCAAGCTGGGAAGAAAGTAATGGCCATGGTTTTCAACCAACAAGAACAAAAGACTGACATCTGCTTAACAGATGTTTGTGCACCCAATGTATTGGTAAAATGGAAATAGAAAACATTCTTATATCCTGTTAGCTCATCCAGAGTGACACCAAAAAGTTGGCCAAAAAGTCCTATCCTGTCTCATATATCAGATCCCCATGACTTGTTCCCTTGTGACCCTTTTCATTCCTTCTGCCATATAAATCAGTAAAGGAGGCAGTTGCTACTAAATATCAAAATGAGTTTTATACCTTGACCCTGAACAGTAGCATTAACAGGTTTCTCAGCTGGTTCAGAATGATGGAACAGTGCTTTAACTCAAAAATCAACCCAGCATCAATCATAAAGCCCACTTTACATTCACAAACACTTACACATGGACACATATTGGCTTTCCAAGAGAGAAGGCTCATATTACAATATTTATTGTTTTACTATCTCTAGACCATTCACAGTAGCTTAAAACATGTAAGGAAACAAATAAAATTTCAGAAGTCATATTTTTTTTATAACAGTCTAGTCACTGAATTCAAAATAACTGGAGGCTTCATGGCTTGTTTGATTAAGCCTACAAACGATAGGGCTGGATAATGCCGTTGTTTGTGGAATTTGGTTGATGTGTTGCCTATGCTAAGATCACAGTTCTTCTTTGCAGACATAAGCAAAAAAATGTGAGAATGGACAACCAGTCACCCCAACACTTGTACATTTCTACTTCAATGAAGCAAACACCTCTCAGTTTAGTTTTGATATGATGTTGTTGACAATTTTGCTGAGGGTCATGGATGTATAAGGCAATAATTTGTTGAAAAACAAAACAATGTTTTGATTAATCAATCTGGTAAATAATTGCTTAGCATCACCAAGAATAAAAACTTCATAAATTTTGACAGCAACTGTGACAGCATTTGGCAGAAATGGAGAAATGGGGAAAGTGCTTCAATCAATATAAAATCTGCAAAATAGCTGATGCCTAAAGGATGTAGCACACCAATTGTAGTAGAATGTTTGGTCTGCTGTGTTTATGCTTTTTTATGTAAATGACTATTTTTTTTAAAACAATATCCAGCACTGACCACAGAGCTGTTTCCTAATTGTAGAAACCTTAAAAATGGTGCAAAAACCACAATTAAACCTCTCATGGTCTTATTTAGTACTATCTGGTGTCAGTTTGTTGGCAGCCATTCAAAAAGAATGACAGTCCAAAAGAGTGGCAGTTCAAATGAGTGACACAAGTACTATATCAGACTAATGACACTTACAAACTGGGAACAAAATTTAAAAAGTCAGAGTTCTAAAGATTCACAATTAAGGAAGTCTCAAAATGGAAAGCGGAAAAATCTTATCTGTTCAACATGAATGAGCAGCGAGGAAAGAGAGACCAGCACTGACACAGCTTTCACACACACACTTGCAACCTCGCAAATTTGTGAATATGACCAAAATGACTCAGCTGAACCAGTGCACATCATTATCTATGACAGAGGAACATCATCATCATCATATGTCCTTTACCCCTGGGACAGTAGCATTTGACATCCATCCATAACATGGCTGTCTTTGTGCAATCCAATGCTCAACCTCTTGCAAGTATGATTTATAAGCATCATGTCAATCATCTATTAATACTGATAATACCCAAATTTTCAACTCTGCAATTCTAGCTATGTTTTTATCATCATAGGAAATTCACAAAATTGTACCGAATCTATCATGAACTGAATGCAAGAAAACCCAAGCATTATGAACAACAAAAATTCTGTTATAATGCCCTATTCCACTGAGGCAAATTCTGGATCTCCTACAACAATGGGATGCAAGACTTGTTTTGTCCAACATGAAAAGAAATCTGGGTGTTAGTTTGGATCAGACATCATTCTGAAATTTCTGATCAATATGATGATCAGTATATTAAATGCCAAACTGTGGAGAACAGCTAGCACCGAAAATGGTATTACAATTGTTAATGCCACCTTTGTACTATCACAATTGAAGTATTATAATCTAACCCTGCTGGAGATGCCAAACTATATGCTCACCAAATTTCAAAAACACACTTAGTTCCTTCAGGATATCATCAATCTTTCTAAAAATGCAAATCTGATCTGAATATATAAAAACAATTGTATACTATCACTATGATATACCTTATTTTTCACCATTGCTTTTTGAAGAGGCCAATTTCTTCAGCCTTCATCACTGCTCCTCCTCAGTTTTATATGCTGCTGTATTACATATATTTTTTAGGGTAAGAAATGCTACTGAGCTACCTAGAAATTTCACTTCAATGGGCTTACAATATGTATTTACTCCTCTATGAGTAAGATAAGACACTGATATAGGGCCTTTGATTTTGGAGCTTGCTGCTGGCCAAGATTCATATTTGCAACTTCTCTTGAATCCCTTAAACGTCATTTGGTTGTGTCTAGTAGCCTACTTGATAGTGTAGCAATATTATTTAACCTTATATATCATAAAGTGCTCATTATTAGCATGCCGATGAAAGTTTTATGAAGTCAACCCAGTTTACAGCCCATTTATGGGTAAACTGTTTGCCAATTAGATTTCACCACTAGCTTGTTATTTACAAGCTGGTTGGCTGGTACATCAAAAATTTTCATACTTCTGCTAAATGTGCAAACCTACAAGGTTGGAAATCATAGCAATTCTACATCAACAGGTAAAACTTTACACAAAACCTGCCAACAAAGGTAAACAACATTCTTCAAATATACATGATCAGAGCCCAAGCTTCAACAAGTTTTCCTGAGAAGTGGCAATTTCTAATGCATAAGGGAAATAAAACATAAGCTGTTTCAGTATGTGGGAGAACATGTTGGAGGGACACCTTACAAACAATAATATTGTATTAATCTGGATATGCATGCACAAGACACAACTCACCTTACTGTGCTTTCCAGACAATATACTAATTCTGGCTTGCTGATGTATGAAATCTGTGTATCTATGATTGCTCTTACAAGTGACATGAGCTTCTGCCTAGTATCCTCAAGTTGTGACAACAATGAGTTACCAATCACACATGCCTGTTAATGCAGCTGGTGAATGAAAAAACTATATAGAACTAAGGGAGCTGCCTGCTACCAGACTACAGATAAAAAGTTTTCATGGATACAAAGCTGGTGCTGCACTGATGAAACGATGGGGATTTGAAAGCTATTAAAAAGTAGATGAAATACAGAGCTACCTGCAATTTGAAAATGAAATTCAACAGACAGCCATTACCTAGCATTTGCTGTTGTGTCTGTTGGGGAAGCTGCTGCTGTTGTTGCTGTTGCTGAGCCATCATTGCCTTCTTCTGATCAACAGCTTGCTGGGACTGCTGTGGCTGAAACTGCAGCTCTCTCTGTTTGGCCTGAAGGTCATTTTGAAGATTCATGATTTGCTGAAATTTGCACAGATGCGAATTAGATAAACTGGTACCTACAGATTGTATTCTCTTGTCTCTATGCTGAGACTGAGATTTCTAGCATGTGTTCTGCCAGCATGGGAAAACTGTTGTACTTGTTCTGCCCTCAGCAAAGCAACAGTAAATCAGCACACTATTCCTTTGCATGACTCTTCTCATGCAACTTTGTCAAGGTAAGTAAAAAAAGATAAAAGAAGATATAAGAAATATATAAAAAGGTACATAAGACGATATATTGTTTCTCAATAGGTCTGGGTTAGTATTTTATGGTATCTAAAGTGTACATATACTTTCATTTAGGTATTTGTTATCATTTTTAAAAAAAAAGAATGTTGTTCCTCTTCCTGCAAGTAGTGCAGTTCACACTGCAACAACATCTCCCAGATTATCTCTATCAATAACAACAACAACAACAACAAAAAAAACCCATTAGGAATGTTCCATAACATAAGACAATGTCAAATTTTTTACCCATAAAACCACCAAAGTTCAAATCTGAAATGCAGTGTCTTGAAACATGCATGTCAAAGTTGATTATTTATCATGTTGTGCAAGATGGGTGGAATTCAATGAAATGTTTAGGGTGTTGGTATCAATGGTATAATACTTTTTGAAAAATCCAAACGATTATCATAAAAACATTTTAATGTTATGGTGAAAATAGAGGGTCCACTTTTTTTTATGTATGTCATCCTGTAAGAGACATACAACTGCAGTTATCAAGAACAATGATGGGCAAATTCCCTTATCTTGATATAAGGTTAATTTGCATGACATTGACAAATGTTAACAAATATTGTTACGGGAGATTACTGGATTATATTTTGTGCATTTCGGATGTGAGTCAGATACTGTTGTCCATCAAAAAAACCTCACAAAGCCTATATTTATCACCAAATCTGAATTGAGTTTGGTTGCTAGTGGCAACAGGAGAAATGAGCACAATAAAACTCCCTAAAGGATAAAGATGCTTTCCCATGCACATTTTGGATCAGCAAATCTGCAAATTAGCTAAAGCATATTTCTAATGTGGCGTCGCAAAGGCGCTGCTTTAGTTGCGCACTACGCGTGCCCACGGCAGTCTTATCAGGTCGGGGTCACAGAGGTCAGCTACCTGTCGGAGACTAGGTCGCTCACTGACCTAGTCATTTTTGATGATCATTTGCTCCTCGCTCTGGTGTGTGATAGCAAACTTTTGTAACATTAAAACCGTTTCAGTAAATTGAAAACAGGTGGAACTAAACTTCACAGAATTATCAGACACCTGGTTTGTTTAGTTTTGTAACAACAGAGAGGTAAAGTTAGCACAATTTTCATTGAACTTATGTCACAGGGGTCAAAGTTCAGCTGGTCATAAAAAACAAATGAAATGATGAACCATGGCAGAAACTGGTGAAGTATAAGACAAGTTATACATGAATGCACATTTCAAAGGGGATATCCGTTGCAGTAGAGTGAAAGATTTTAGAGCCCCTTTTTACTTGCAGTTTCTGTAAAGACAGACCAGGAAATAAACTTAGCATGAATTTATAACAGCAGAAAGACACGCGACAATGAACGTTAAGCATACTATGCATAGCAAATCATATGTAATTGATATGAAACTCCTTCCTACTCTCATTTTATTTACTTTAGTTAGATTCATTGAATAGCTATTACTGTCTGCGAGACCAATGATCTTATTGAAATACTATTCAGTTTTTTCCTTTTCATGTAATTTATCTCCGACTTTTTGTTTGATGAGCAGCACAACGAAGGCTTGTTAAAATAAATCTGTTTAACCTATGTAATTATCAAATAGCCCATTTAGATCTACATGTAGTTGACAACAGCTAGTTGTCATGGGTGAAGAAATATGTTGGAGACGGTCGATTCACAGGAGGGCTGCACCTAGGACTTTCTATTAATATGAGGAGATTGTTTTGAAATTGAATCCCCCGATTCATTCACTTTAGATGATCGCATGAGGCGACAAATCCATTGTATACTATGTAGATGGGGTGTCAGTTTAATAAAATGTTGCGTGTGGATCAGTTGAGATGAGCGAGTCGTTTTATTGCAGTGACCGAGATATAAGTACATAAGACTGACAGAGCTGCGGTGATGTGCAGGCGCTTTGTCCTTCACTGGCGCAGTATAGGCGGTTTACTTCTTATTTTTTTCCGGGGGGAAAAAACTGGGGACAGGGATATGTGTGCACCTTACAAATTATTCCTCTCTTTCCCTCTCCATGCCTGCAAGTGCTGTCAATCTCTCTCTCTCTCTCATAAGCCCAACATGTCTGATTTTACACAATTGGTTATGAAGCATCAGCATGAGTGGACTTTAAAGAGATTCTATGAGCGCGCAGGACAGTTTCTCTATACTGGCACAATTTTAAAATCCTTCATTTCTTTCTCTGGATGTAACTCCCTCCTTGCCCCCCTTCCACAAACGTCTGACAAAGACTGATTGTTGAGCAACCAACTGCATGTAAGAGCCTTAAATTAATAGTTCTAAACTATTTTAGCCACTCAAATGCAAAGCGGAATTAGTCACTGTTCATCACCGAAGATTAAAGAAAACATGTTATCAGAGATATGATTAGAACAGCAACTGCAACGGATGTGAGCTTTTTCTATTGAAAACCAATCCAATCGGTCATTTTAAAATTAATTTATCATTTAAAATGTACAGTGATTTGTTACAAGAATTGGTGAAGATAGGAGCTGTTTTAAACAACTCGTAAAATACAAACTAGAAGGCCTACAAATATCAGATTTTCGCACACATGATGAAGAAATTTAGCATTTTGCATTGCCATAATAACAATTAGATTTCGGTCCATAGTTTATCAATTATTGCCTTTCCAAAACCATCACATTTTGATGTCACTATCACATTAATTAGTTACGGTACTGAGCGCAGGTGATAATGATGCCCAGAGCGCTGTCAGGGCCTCCAGAGTCCGCCTGCATGCTGATTTATGACCTTCGGCCATAAATAAAGAGTCATACATTGTTCATGTGGTAGTGTATGATTAAGAGCAAAGGAAGAAAAATTTAAGTACAGTGTGGTTTGGAAATAATCAGTATTGCCGTTTCTGGTAGTCCAATAACTGGCAGGCAGAGCACTTTTCTTGTCTGATAAATCTGTTAAAGAATTAGGATTAATTATGAGCATTCTCTAGATGTGCCAGATTTGAATGTTGTCATCGATTTTTCATACTTAATAAATGAAATTATTGGGGTCCATTATTTTTTTGGTGTGTTGTGTGGGGAAGGATGAAGGGCTGAACAGTATATTTTTGCAGAAAAATGATTTTTGCCAAATATCAACTTCATAAGGTTTCCTTATGTGGACAATGACATGTATGATAAAAACCTGTGCAAAAACAATCTTTAAAAAAGACATCACATTTATTCACAAAGAAATGTCTAACATTGTTTCTTCCCTAATACACAAAATAAACATTTTTTTTTTGGTCTTTCCTGTGAAATTCTTTTTCTCTAATGCTTTCAAATTAATATCTGCAGGTATATTTCGCTATTCTCTCCGCATTACTTTATTGAGGATGACAGAGCACTTGCTGTGGGATTGAATTACTGCAGAAATATTTGTTCCACAAGGATCTAATTTTCCTGAGCCCCACATGATTGTTTTATCATATTTGTTTGAGCACAGAAGTCTAAAGCATGGTAATCTGGAGTGAAGATACAGAATTGCCAATAAAAAGAACCACTGGCATATTCTGGCACTAAAATCACAAAACTGTTAACCTTTTTTTTGTACTGATAGAAACATAAACTAAATTCAATCTGATTTCCAAAAGTAAATAAACATAAATCAACAAAAAAAACAAAAAAAAAATGAGATAGAGCAATAACTCACTCTGCTCCTTTGATCTCCAGGCTGCATTTGCTGCTGTCCTTGTTGTTGTGGTTGCTGCTGCTGCTGTTGCCCCTGTTGCTGTGAGGTACTTATTGGCATAGGCATCTGTGAGGTGAAAGACACCAGATTTTATCAAAACAGGCTTGCTGTTTGGACTCCTTCCTTTTACCTCTATCTATTGATTTTATCCCAAATCTTCTCCTGCTCCATACGTTCACATTCTTGTATAACTCTTTTCTAGGGCAGTGAATAGCAAAGAGCCAATAACAATGTCAAATCTCAAGTTAAAAGTGAAAATCAAATACATGCACCTTTGCTTCACAACATTCTACTTTTCTTAACTTTGAGAAATTCACCTGAGTATTAAAGCGCTCGTGTTTACAAGTAGGAGTGACCATTTCAGATCTGCTTGAACATGCTACTTCTTATTTACAACTTTTTAAAATACCAAAACAGAGAGTCAGGTGGGTTTATTTCAAGAAACTATTTGGGAAATATAATACAGACATATCCCCTGAAGTATCAGAAAGTAAAGGCTTAAAAACTTGTCTGATATTCTGTGAAGACATCCTGTTTGTCATTCCCCAGAGTTTTCAAAATATAGTAACAATAGGTTGAAACCAGTGTGCATAGTTGCAGTTATGCATTTGGTGCAGAGGTCTCTTCCTTCCACACCAAATTTAAACTTACATCCTTTGGTACATCCTCTTCCCTCTTTGACCGAGCTAGAAGACTGTGGGTGTTCTGAAATTTCCTATGCAATCTTGTTGATGTGGCTCTTTCATTTGAATTCTCATGGCTGATATTGTAACAATGTAATGAAGAATGACAGAAAGGTAGAGCAGGGGAAAGAAATACATTAATGGACAGGCATAACAAAGACCATAGTCTTTCTTTGTTCTGAGATGGCAGCAGCTGATGGCAAAAATTTTCAGACTGTATGATTAACATCTCATTAAAAACTGAAGCTGTTTCATATTTCTTTCTAACTGCTCCTTTATTAAAATGTGCTAGCTTTTGGGTTTAATTTTTCTTCTTTTTGAAAGGTTTTGGCTTTCTGCCATCCCCATTTTCTTAATTTAAAGTATATTCATGGGACTGAGATCAAGTAATCTCATGCAATCAGATTCACAAGTAAAACCAATATGTTATGAGATATGTATACCTCTGTTATTAAAAAAAGAAACCCCATTCAATTTTTAAAAAGGCATAACTCTAGTATTTCTGTGCAGAATTGCATGAAATTTCGTATGCATGTTCCTTTGCTACAAAGGTGGTCCATTTTGGGGTTTTGTTAAACCAGTTGACCTCAAGGTCTTTATTTGAAGTTGGTAAGTATTGTAAACACAGTCTCAGGAAACCCATTTTGTTGCTTTCCATATTTGCATTATCTAAGTTTGCGGCCTATATACATGAGACTTTAGCTAGACTATAATTATGGCTAAGGAGAGCAAGCCATGACAGCCATACCAACAAACAAGGAAAGAGGGTTCTTGGTCAGATCACATGATTTGAAGGGCAGTATATGTAGGAGTAGCTCCTATGGCATACGTTTGGGTGCCTCCTCGCCATCCCACTTCCTGGGAAACATTAGGACACTTCAGCTTGTGTATACAAAAAGGTAAATCCTGATTGGACACCTGACTTTGGATAAGTTGATCTTTTTTCTTGGAAGTCCCAACCATACACTGTTTTTCCAAACACGACTATCCTGTGGCCTGATGAAACCAGATACGCTGAGTTCTTCATCTTACTTCTGAAAAAAGACTCACCTGTGACTGCATCATTGCTCCTGCCCCCATTGTGCCCGGAGCTGCTGTTGCTCCCCCTCCAGCCATTGCTGGATTGGGCATTCCTGGAGCACCATGAGAAGCGTTAACAGCAGCCATAGATGTAGCAACACCTTGCTGATAAAGGAAAAAAACAAGAGTGCATTCAATGATCAAAGAATTGAACTGCTAACATGTAATTATGAAATTAGGAAATAAATGTCGAACTAACCTGACCCAAAATAAATATAATAGATCCTAATAGGAAACCTGGATTTTTGGTTAGCAGATAATGAACACATTAATTTTTTTTTCATTTAAAATGAAACACAACATCATAGATACATACTATCATAGATAAACTTATATCATCATTCATATCATAGCTTGAGATATGGTCAAGAAGTGACTTGAAGCCTCACTCTGACTGGGAACAAGACAAATATTTTGCATTTTATTCATGCACCTCATCAAAAGTAAACTAACCTTTAGTCGATGACGGGCAACCACACTTTTAATTCCTTGGACAATGCCCATCTGGTCATTAGGGATGAGGCCTATGAAAGATTTCTTTTTGACACTGTACATAAGCAATATGATCCTGGTCTCTGACTGTGCAGGGAAACGGACACAACCAGCCTGCCAAAATGACAACAGACAGAAATATAATCAAATAATACCCAAAGCAAGTATGGCATATGGGAGCTCTTCAATAACCTATGATGAGCGTTTAAGAAAAAGTCACCAAAGTAACTTGAGAATTTCAAATATTATAAGTCCATAACTTCTATTTGAAATGATATGTTGCAAGTTTCTAATAAGTCTTGACCTACAGAAATTTGACCACTAGAAATAGGTGTCACTTTGGCAGTCACCAGCTTTCTGATCCTCAGGTATACCTGGAAGACTGATAAGTATTAATTCATGCTGGTATGTATGTGACAGAAGCATATCAAGTTCCATCAAAGCTACATTTAAAAGTTAGGATGAATTGTAAAATGTGAAGCGTGCATGTGCAAGAATTATGTAAATTAAGTCATTCAGTCCAAAAATCAAGTCTGTGAAGGCAGAAGGCCAACAACATGAGTGCCTTCTCCCACTGAGTCTTGCCATTTCATGAAATTCTACTGTCAATACTTAATACGTGCTTTGTTAAGGTGTTGCTATTTGAAAAAAAAAAACAAAAAACTGGTAAATCAAGATCACAGTACTGTTGGGAAATATTGCCTGTTACAACCCAAACTAGGTTGTCAAGACAAGGTGTTACATTTCGTTTACTTTTTCACTTAAAGAAATTTGGTTTTCATCATCTTGCCTTCTTTTTTGTATTTTAAAATAAATAAATAAGTCTATACATCTATCTGTCAGTATATCTCCTTTATGCTTTAAGACGAACAACAGATGCATCTATGGGTATTGTTCTCTTTTCTGAAATTCATGAAATCTCGATCTTAAAATTGCTATTATTTTTTAATGACATGTCATGTAGTTGGAAAGACTGTCAGTTACTGGGTTGCAAGTTTAAACTAAAAAAACTCCTCGTTCTGAAGCAATATTTGTGCTGACTTCCAAAGCCAATCAGTATTGAAAATAAACTCAACTCCCCCACTCAATATTCTAAGTCCTCTCAGGGATGTTTATGTGTCAGCCATACAAATGTCCAAGTATGTGCTAGCCCAGTGCTATACCTATCAGGGGCTATATTACTGACTGCCCAATTTACTTCTCTATCTCGGTAGCCTGCACCATAGAGCTGACAGGAATATGGAAACCCACTAACTATGACCTGGTATTTGTTTCAGTTAGCATTTGATCCACAACTATACGGAATGGTAACATACATGGTTGAAACTATTACACAAAAATGTCATCAAAATGCCTAACATGCCTGATTTGTATAAGAACGAACTTTTCATAAGTCTAATGTGCAGGCCTGGATTGAATGACTTGAACAGTTCAAGTAAACTACAGAGATGAACCACAGAATAATCGAATCCGATCCAGGGAGATTATGTAGATAAAAGAAAGTAACTAATTTTGATTTCACTGATGCTAATGAGTTTCCAAGACATATACTTTCATGCCAACTTATATTATCAATGATGTTGCCTGAAAAAAAAAAAAAGCATTTCTGGAGTCCAAACACTAACATCTTGTCTTTGCAAACGACTATTATAGTTCGTTCAGAAACATTTGCCCCTCTTTACACTGCTTTATCGCGGTTGTTGATTAACCAAATTCACTGAAACTTGGCACAAGGTTTGTGAGTGTGACGACCTTATGCCAATATTTTTTTCCCTTTGAAGATTGGCCGTTATTGATTTCGCTTCTTTGTTTTATAAAAAATGACCAAGGTTCTCTGGCTAATATTTTGATTACTTACGGTATGGTCAATCAGTAATTACAGCTATGACGATATTTCCAATCTTGCAGGCAAATTCAACAACTTCTGAATACACGCTTACTGCACCACGGATTAAGCATAAACATTTTACCCTGTGCACCCAACTGCATAATTTTCCTAAACATCTTCTTGAAAGTGGAGAAATCTTGTCTGACTTTTTGTGTCATAGGCATGTTTTCATCTTAGTTTCTTTTGGTTATCTTGTTTACCTTCTGACAAATCAAGATGAAGATAAGATTAATTACTCTTCAAAATGTTGCTTTACAGTTATACAAATATTTTTGTAGAGAAGAAAAACGTGGTCGTCTTTATCGTAAGATTTCTGACCCAAAGGCAAGAGCACGACATGCACAAACGGTCTTTATCTCGGAGGATTCAGGGCACCGCAACTCCAACCACAGGTTTGAAACAAGGCAGGAAAGAAAAAGTTTGACCTTTTCGACAAGGATGTCATACGGCGTGAAATTCTCAAAATGCTCAGCACTAAAATTTGTTACCCTGAGGAAGCTTAAATGCTGGCTAAAGGAGCACAATCAGATAGACATTTCCAAAACATCTTTGTGGAAAATAGTGAGGAGTGCTGGATTCACATTTCGAAAGTGTTCCAGTGGAAGAAACATTATTTGTGAGAAACCGCACTTAATATCAGCCAGATGCAAATATCTTCGTGAAATTAAAGGGCGCCGTAACGAAGGCTATGATATTGTAAACTTGGACGAAATTTGGATTAACGCACATTACACATTTGAAAGAGAGTGGCAGTGAGGTGACGGAACACAGAAGAGGAACGCAGCCAGCAGTAAAGGACAGAGACTGATAATAGCCCATGCTGGCAGTAAGCAGAGGGGTCTAACAGAGGACCCAGAACTTGTATTCCAGTCCATTTCTACAGATGGCAGAGATTATCATCAAGAGATGAACAGTACAATTTTCCGAGACAGGATCGAGAAAGCCGTTAGTCCATTGTTAGATAGGCCCTCTTGTTTGGCCATGGATAACGCCTCTTATCACAATGCTGTACATTCAGAGGATAAGGTACCTACGTCATCAAGCAAAAAGGTGGAAATCAGATCATTGGATTTAGCAAAGAGTTTCTGAATAGTTGCGTAGGGGGCCTCCCCTAGTCTGTTGCTTCAATGTATCCGCTTCTGGATTGCTGCAACCTTGAAAGTCGTGATGATACTGTCAATTCTAATTTTTGGGGCCTAAAAATTCATGGTCGGTTATGATTTACTAAGCGCAAATACGCAAAATAAAAAACGGCTTATCCCGTAATAATCAAACTATGAAACATGTTAGGTCATCGGTCTACACACCTCACATGCAAATTTTTTAAAAAATCAATCAGACAATTTTTGAGATATTGGACTATAAAGAGGGGCAAATGTTTCTGAACGGACTATAGGAGCAATCATTTTCAGTTTCTCAACAACAAAGATGTAATTTTGTTGTGAGTGATAAGTCCACACTTAGCAAAAGTTCAGTTAAGGAAAAGATTCTTTAGTTCTAACTAAGTTAGCATTAATACAAAGAATCCCGGTAACTCTGGACAAAAAGAATAACTATATCCTACCATATTAAGCTGCTGACATATGGATCAAAGCCCTACATTCATTCACATTCCTACTATCCCTCACAATGTAATCTATTATTAAAAATATAACTTGAAAACTCACAAATCCTTGTCCCATAAGTGTGTAAAGATTGCGTAATGCTGCAGGATTGGGGTTGTTGTTGTTGTTTGGGAAGTCAAAGAACACCTGTCGAGAGTTCTTACAAAGCTGCTGCAAGCCAGACAACATGGACTGAGGCAGAAGCTGGATCGTCAATTTCTGGGGCCAGTCTGCTGTGCTTCTGTTTAAAATTCAAGGAGAAAAAACACTGCTGATAACCTGCTATAGGACTGGGTTATAGGAAAAATATCAACTGTATATTATCCTGTGGATAATACATTAATGAATGCAAAATCTTTATCTCCATATGAAATACTGATTGAATGAAAAATAGATGATAGGCCTCATATCTATTGCATTAGCACAACATCTCACTATAAGCGTCTGATCCAGTATGTGGATATGATGTTATATGAGATCAGGAATGAACTAAATTTATCTGCTCATAATAGAGCAGACTGCCTCAATAGGTTTTTTCTATGAATATCTCTTCTGTGTTTTTCATTTGGACGTGCAGGTCAATTAACTGATGACCCAAGTTCATAGCAGATTTACCCTTTAATGAGCAGGCACATTTCTAAAATATGTGCCTTGATTATCCTTTTAAAATGTAAATCACTTCTCTATACTCTATGCATATTATGACTCATTTTACAAACCTTTTAAGCGATATGATCAATTATGTCTTTTGTTGCTTACAGCATATGCACTCATTAAACATGAGGGAAAGGATCATATGGACTCCATGTCTAATTGCTAACATTCAAACACTACCTGAGTCACTCGCGGATAGCCTCTTAGATCATGATTACAGAACTGGGACAAATTTAGTTTTCAGTTTACTGTCAAGATTCATCTGGTGTTAAAAACCTTTATCTCTTGAGTAATAGCTTGTTCCACTTCAGACATACCCCTATCTTGTAGTGCTGAAATTCTCTTGTGTTTAAGTGACAAACCCTATGTTTGTAAGGGACAAACACATATATTTATGTAAGTTTTCTGTTCAAGGCTTTAACCTTGGAGTGCTAGAGCTAAACTTATTCATTCTAGTTCCTATTTACAGGTAATATGGATGACAGTTTCAATCATCATTGTCTGCCCAGCTGAGTGAAGCTCAGAACAATAGATCAGTTGATATCGAAGCAGCTCCTGGCCTAGTGAAACAATAACAAGATGTAATCAACTGACATGACTGGGTGCTTTTGCCAGTCCTCCAGCTTCGAAGTTAACCACAGCAGAGAGTTAACAACTAGCTGAAGTAATAATTTTTGTAAACCTGCATATGTACAAGATAAAAGTTTTGAGAAAGCCACTTCAAACCTTTTCTTAGTTCATAGCATCAAAAGTTCTGGCTTGAACACGCAAACAAAAAAAAAACAATCTACATTCTCATTTAAGTGTAATAATTGCTAAGTTTGACTGATACTGTTTTAAAAAAAAATATGCAAGTGATTCTTATGCTTGTGATCTATGAAGCCTACACATTTTGCAAACTTGATATTAAACACAAAAACTCTTTGTAAGACTTATACTAGCAGCAATACATCAGAGTATTGATGATATATTACTACCAGTATAAGTCTTTTAAAAATTTTATGGAATTTTGCAGGCACAGGTATGGTTTGCAGAAAATCATGTCTGTAGTTCCCAACAAATTATGATATGAAAGTATTTACTGGCTGGTTTACGAAATAATTTTGTAGATATGGATATAGTCCCCTCAGTATTCACCAGCAAAAGGGGAAAGAGAAAGAAAAGGCTCAGAATGCTTCCCTCCTCCTTACCCACAAAATCAGTGAATAAACCAATTCTTAAAAATATATTTAGAGGTCCTTCTGAACTCTTAAACCTACAAATGGAACATATTCAATGCAAAAGGAACTTGCCCACAAAACTTCATGTCAACTGGCGCACTAATAGCCAAATTATGGCTGTCAGCCTCAACTACTGAGTTTTTAAACAAAAATATTATTAGAATTTACATTGTGGCAGATAGCTTCTCTGGAGGACAGTTAACTACACATAGATCCCACACATGCTGGCACTTGCTGCAGTTTAGTGGACTTCTGACCAACTATCTAAAAGATACTTATTCATGAGAAAGAGCAGCTGAGCTCCATAAATGGAAATCTGATTTACACAAAGATGAAAGAATTGAAGCTGTTTGACAATTTACAATTCATAGTTTATGGTTACTCACATATCAGTATCCTGTGCATCTACAGAGACATTACAGTTGAGTAAGAAGGTGACATTTCTCTGATTAGAGGACTGCACATGTCTGTCCTGGTACTCCATGGTTCCTTTGAGAAAAAAATGAAGTCGACAATAATGCATGGCATCACAATGGATACACTATGCACCAATTCACTCTGCAATTCTTTGGCCTACTTTAACAAAGGATAAAAAGGATTATTTTCAAATCATAAAATGGTACTTTCCAGTGAGTCTCCTTACAAACCATATAGGTGGTGCTGACATCCTCTAAATGTCTGGTCAGCCATTTCCACCTCGGACAGAAATCATATAACTTCCCAGGGTGACTATTCAATACGCCTAAATATCTGATATTTTATATGTGATGAGTAAACTATATAATACATGACCTTCACTTCCATCACAACGAGTGCATGACATGTTTCACTTTGTGAGCAAAGTCAGTATTTTGGACAGGAGTGTGAATAAATGAATGGTGAAATTTTACTGCTTGGGTTCTTACAGCTTTTCTGCTAGTTGACTGGCGCCGGTAAATGGATTTGTGACAGAAAAGGACAAATAAAACAGCTGATGTCTACCACATTATCAGATTCAATTTTTAAGACTCTTTCAAAAGTTTTATATTCCAAGCAAATATTTATTGGATTTGGTGTGATATAGAAATATCCACTTCACTGTTCAAATCTGAATTCCGTGAAAATCCTTCTTAGTTAATCAGATATGAACAAAAGAAGAATGAGATTTTCTGACACTACAAATATCAAGGCTGGGAAAGCTGGACATACTCTAGCTCACAGATCTGCTCCCAAGACTTATCCAATGGACTGATATCTTTTTGCTGCTTTCGATCCTTTTGACATCTGGGCATTCCAAGGATCAACTGCTGTAGTGTAAATCACTCATTGTGCATATCTACTCAATAATTTTTACCCTGAGCTTAAAATTATCACGGGCAAAAAATTTTCCAGTACAAGAGAAAGACTGCTACACTGGACATGTTGGGATATGGTATGCTGTTTACATTCTCTTAGTGAAGTTCTCATTATTTTTGGTAGCAGTTTCTGAAGGAACCAGTCTGAGTTTGTGACAAAAGTTACACAGAAAAATAGGCCAAGGGACTTGTGACCAACACATTACAAAGAGCAGGAGACTTTATGAAGGATGTAAGGTTAGAGGTCACGAGATCAACCTAAATATGCTTCATGGAATATTATTTTACTCCCATCTTCTGATGATTTTCTTTAAAAGATTGAAATTAGAATATGAGAAGTTACTGATTTCTTGAACTCTGTTATAACCAATTCCTTATCAGGGCAGAGGTTGTAGATTGTAGATATCATGTTTCATCATGTTGTTGTTTTTGCCATTACTTGATTATGATCAATACAAACTAGATTTTACGCTGAATCTATAATTTATAAAAAAGTTTGTGTGTCTCACAGAAATACATAAATTTTGATAAAGTGAATAAATATATAAATTTTGATAAAGTGAATGTAGCAATCTTCTACAATATCCCTCAAGACACTGGACTAAAGTTTATTACGAAACTATGTATCCTATGCAAATGAAATAATATTAAATGATTTGGTGTTGTTGCATCATGCCCATGTTCTATTATATTTGCACTCTTGAGTTTGTCAAACTGTCTACCTCTGCATCTAACTTTCCTTAACTTAACTGAGACCGACCGCACTGTTAGTACTTCTAGTTTTGTTGTCCACTATCACTTTATCAATTGCCGAAACAAGCTCCACCTGTCTAGCTCTGAAGATTTACTTCTGATTGGGAACCTTTCTCATCTCTTGTAGTGATCCATTGTCATCTTTGTCATAGTTGGTTTGAGGGTCAGTTTGTGTTCAGCCTTCTTTTTCTATGCATGATGTTTTGTAGTGCCTCAATAATAAGATTAAAATATATCTACTAGAATAGTTAATTACAATGCGTTGATTCCATGCAAACGCAAGTGTAGTGTTGATATCAAACCCAACAGTTACTATTGTCTGCCTATTCTGCTGTATTAAGAACCCACCAGACACAGCAGACAGAATGTTGCATTACAAGAAAACAGAGTTGGTGAATATTCATGGGTTTTGGCATTTACCTTTATTCAGGTTTAGAGAAATGGGTTTGCAAAACTGAACTTGGCATAACAAATGCCATTGCTGACCATGGTTTAGAGTCTGTGAAAGTGCAACAACTGATCTGCACCACAAACTCTTGAATGACAGAAGAGTTACTGTCTCACATTTAACAGAGACAATGGGGCTCACTTAAAGTTTGGCACAATCTATTTAGACAGATATCCTAAGCATGAAAATGCCCTGAGCTAGGTGGGTGCTCAAAACAAAATAAGAACTCAGAGCCCTCAAGTGATCATGACCAAATCTGTTTTGCCTCACAATCAAACTTCTTCCTCATAGCCCCTAATAAACTTCATCCTCATAGCCCCTAAAAAACCTTGCATGGCTCCATCTGATTTTTATCACTTTCAAAACCTATAAAAAACATCAACATAGAAGAGTCTCTGTTGAAGACAATGAATGTGGTCTATTTTTGATGATGTGCACCTCAGCATAATTCAAAATCCTGTAATGTGCAGAGGAAAACTGGATCACAAAAAAATTTGGGTGTAGTGTTATTAGGGACATTTCATAAGACCGGACTATGTCAAAAATCACATTTTCAGGGCAAAGCCATAAACTTTGAGGTTCATGTTCCCATAAAAGCAGACTTAGGACATTCCTTTTCTTTACTTCTTCATTCTTATGAGTTGTTGAAGAATAAGATTTTTGGGATGGCTTAAATGTTGCTTCTGCCTTGGTTCAAATCACATAAGAAAATCAGTGAAATATGGTTTGGTTTTTTTTAAATTTTTTGGGTTCCTCAATAATCTAATCCCTACAGCAGTCAACCTTTTCAAAGCTTCTGAAGGGCATTCTTTCAAATAAGTTTTGGTGAGTGTTTGCCTCTAGTTCTCTTTCAGTGTTTGCCTCTAGTTCTCTTTTCTATGTTTTAAGTCTGGGATCTGTTGATCCCTTTCATAAAATGGGGAATTACTCTAGTGAAGTGAAAACCTTGGAGGCAAAAAACTTTGTGCCCAAAACTACTAATGCTGATTCATTTGGAAGATATCTGACTTTTAATCAGGAAATGGATACATGTAACTATGTATGAAATAAAAAAGTTTCAACAAAGTACTGAGCTGTGTCAAGAGAAACAAAATTATGGTAATAATGTCTTGTTAGAGATAAACACTGGCTCTATGCTTGGACATCATGCTTTGTTCAATTTTAGAGATTTTATATCTGCTCATTATTCGTGATGTACACAAATCATGTGGTGACAGTAAAGAGATAGAATGAGGAGAACAGGAAGAAGTGCATATATTTCAATTGAACCATCACCCAAAAGAGATGAAAGGTGTAGCACAGCATATAACTAATTGCATATTTTTTTAATGGATGGTTGTAGATCTACACCTTCCAAGACTAATAAATATCCCATTTCAGTCAAACTCTTGGCTGATCAGAGGACCTACATCATGCATGTTAACAATAATAGGACAGGGCTTTGAATACAAACTTAAGACTGTTCTGATTACAGCTGTGATCCTGTTAAAGCCATTCACTGCTTTTTCAAGCAGGTTTTAATATTTTCTCTTCTGGTAAATGGGGATTTGTCAAAACGTGTTCTGATTCTTACAAATTCATGGAACTGCCTACATGGAAATATTGAAGTTCACAAATTATTGCAATATTTCCCCATAACAGTCCCTACAGTGGGCTCACTCAGAACCTCCCAATGGGAAGTCAACTGGCCACATGATGCAGACAATCAGTCTATCAACAGTGGCCAAACCACTATATTGATGACAGACCCTTTATTTTTGGAAAATTTTCAGTACATTAACACTTGCAATATTAAATAACCTCAGAAACTTATTTTATTATTCCCCATCTGTTTCCTTTCATCACTGCTTCTTCTGAACAAAAAAGTATGCATTTGCATTATATAGTGTAAGGCCATGGCACTCCAAATTCACTGTATGTGTAGAAACTTCATGGGTCATAAACTTCAGAGCTGAGAACTTTAAGACTCTAAATCATTCTCTTCCCTACGCTTAGCGCTACATGATCTTAATGTTTGGTTGAATTAATATTAATCCTGCAATCTTGGATAATTCGAATTATGGCTGAATGAAAAAAAGATTATTACAGAACTGCATCAAAGGCCCTTTAACCGTGTATTGAGCATTGAAACTGGAAATGTTTATAGCTGTTATGATTTCTGACACTTCTTGAATGCCTGTGACAGATTGCATATGTCCAAGAATCAATATTAAGTCAAAGATTGAGGCTGCATAAACTCTAAGAAAAAACTTATTTGGCAATGAATTGGCAATTCCTTACACCGTATGCATTCACAAGAATAAAGAAGTATGACAAGATAAATACAACACAGGTTTGCCTGATTTATAACAGAAAGTGCATTGATTGGCTAAACATATTGCTTTTTCACAGCACATTCACTGTGTAGGGGCTACCTGGATCATATGATCACTGGTATATTATGAGTGTGCCCATTGGACCACATAGCTTCAAGGTATGCATTTATTTAGATAAAATATCTACAAATCATACAATCTTAGAAGACATGCTCACCATTCCAGATAATTCTTCTGTCCCTAGGTCCAGGCACCATTGGCAGCTGACCTTGACCCATATTCCCTAACTGACCCTGACCCTGCACATCTGCCATGAATCCAGGCTGTGGAGAAAAGTTAAACCAAATTTGGGTTATGCAGGATGAAGGTTCCTAATATTAATTTGTGAGGCTGATAAAGAACACTGATTAATCACAACGACTTCTGCCATTTAGAATCCTGATGCCAGCTGAACCATCTCATAAAGACAATTTCTCAGGCAAACCAACACCATTAGTGAGAAGACACATCAGCAAAATACTGCTTTTGTCCTTGGTTTCTGGATATTTAATATGGTTGCTGGGGCATAATTCTCTGTGGTTCATTTCCATTACCACTGCCAAATGCATGCATTTCAGTAACTTCAGCTATATTTTAGAAACACTGTGTGCCAACATACTAAGTACAAAATGCACGCAACCTACTGATTCATTTGGTTTTAATCATATTTCAGATTATATTCATGGCAAAAAAAAAAAGGGTCACCTGTCTTAGTTTAGGTCATAGCATGGCAACCAATATTGTGAGAATGGTTAACAATGAATAATCAGCTTTTTGTCTGACCTTGAGTTGAAGAAGTCAGGGGTGGAAGGTGGGGGAAGGTTGTTTGGTTTGTGCATGTGCTGATTTTATTTGTGAGAGACTATGCTTTGAAAAAAAATGGTGTAGAAGAACAAAAACGCTTTGTAATGGTTGTGCTTTTAGCTGCCTCAAGTCACATTTAATAATAAGCATATAAAAAAATGTAGCAAATTGTGAAATATTAATACCATGGGTAATTTCATTATTAAACATTTTCATTATAAACATGTTGGAGTGTATTCTACTCTATGTTAGAGTGCATTCTACTCTGACTTAAAAAACCCAAAACAATTAGACCTAAAGCAGGAACTCAAGAAAGAATGATAAATTTCTTCCGTTGTGACAGGTGTTCAAAATGGTTCATTTCAAACTGGTTTCACTGTATATCATCACTATTTTATGGTTCCTGTCTCAAAAAAAAATTATTCAAAATGTGACCCATTTTCTTGAATCAATAATTAAGCTGCATTTTGGTGTGAGTTAAGCATATTGCTAAAAAGTTCTTTTAATGGCCTTTTATTTGATAATACAATCATTGCCATAGTTCCATTGATGGCTGAGATATACGCACTAGACGATGATGGTTTGGGAAAGTGTTTTGAGAAAATGGCTTAAGGGGTTTGCAATTTCTCTCCTTAGATATGAGCATTTCTAGACAAGCCAAAAACTTGAAATATCTTATTCCTTATAAAGCATAAATAGTACTTAAATCATGCCTAATTTTTAAAAAGAAAGATGCTCACATACAAATACATATGAGATCACGTAATGTATATAAAAATGGTCTTTTTTTGACAAATTCTTGAAATTACATCAAATTTACAGTTTTGACACATAAAATCCAACTCTTAATACTTATTCAACAAATAGATTAGATATCAAAATTGATGAATATCAGATCTTATTTTGATCATAAACATCTCTTTTGAATTAAAATGTCAAAATCTCCACTCAGCCGCTGTGACTTAATTACTAATTTGAGAAAATGGGTCGCAAATATCATCAGTCTGGTATAGCAAGATGTAGTTCTGATCGTTTTTGGATTGCAAAGAAAATAAAATACAGTTCAAGGGTTGATCTGTATAGCAGGAAAAAATCTCTTACTCATTATTAATTCTGCTCCAGCTTTACGACAGACCTCAACAACATCATAATATCAGATACTTCCATATCTATGGTTAAGAAATTGTCAAGGAACCCCTTTCAGACAAGGTATGCCCAGACATTGCCGGTGACGACTGTTGGACTATTGGAGGGATTGCACAAAATTTAAATAACCATTGCCTTACATGAACTGTTCTTTTACACACTACCAGAAGTGGAAACTGATTGAGGAAAAAAATTATCACATGTTCCTAAACATGACACTGTATATGCCAAACAGGTTATATCACTTAGCATTAGCAGTGGTCACATAACTAAGACATACATTAAATGATTATGAAAAGAAAAAAGCTGACACAACAGACAATCACCCACATTACTGCCCCATATGATTTGTGATGATGCACTCTTTCCCTGCATTTTTATGACCTATTTTTTTCCTCCTAAGAGAGGCCTGCCTGTAACTGGCTGTGTTTCCTTTTAGGGTGCAGGTCCCTAATTTGTCAAAAAAGATTGTTGATTATCAGTGTCAATAATAACAAAGTACAACCTCTGGCCTTTTGACATATTGTGTAGAAACAACTTGTAACATGAAACCACACCACAACAGCAGGGAAATTCAATCTTAAATTTGTAAAAAAAAAAATTGTTGCAGGCAGTTTATCCCAATGGCCTTAGTGGATTTTTAAATGGGTTGGTCTGTCGTCTGAAAAAGCAGGCCAAATTTTTAACACCTTTTTATCTAAGTTAAAATTGTGAAAAATCTAAAGGTAGGACCCCCAATGTAAAAAGAATGCAATTTGAGCACAGCAGTGACACCAGACCGGCAGACTGGCTTTGACCCTTTCGGAATCTCCCTGTGGTTCAAAAAGAAAATTTTATTAAACAGCTCAAAGAGGCTTTTACAGTTTGGCTCCTGCAATGTAGATCTATGTTCTGTATAATGGACTATAAAACAAGAACTTCTATCTAAAAGTGTTTATGTATAAGATATAAGCCTGTTCTCAACAGGCAGGCAAACACTTTGGAGTCTGCAGTCAGTATTAACAGACTTATTGCTGTTAGCATAAAGCTACCTCTGAATGCCTATTCCAAACTATGGCTTTGAGATTAGGTTCTGCAATTTACACACCCAATTCCTCAAAACATAACTGTATTATCTGTGTAAAGTAGCACATGAAAGACTGACAAAGCCTTCAGTTTCATAGATGTGGGCATAGCAAAGCTCTTGGTTCAAGCAATTATGATCAGCCATTTAAACCATTTTTATTTCATAATTAACTGCTTGACAGCTGAAAATACTTCATAATACACAATCTATAATGACTCTAAATTAGTCTATTTTGCATTATACTGTCATGCAGCACGAGAGGAAGGTCAGTAATCACAGTGAGCACAGAGGTGAGAAATCCCGGATTTTATGACAGAACATATTTTTTCAGAAGTGTTTGAAATATTAGTCTATGTGAATAATTAAAAAAAAAAAAAGGATTTATTAAGCACTGAAAAGAATGTACTCAACATGTCCTTCGGCATTTCTCTGGCAGTGTAGAAAAAGAGCAAACCAATATCAGCACTCAAATATATTTCACCACGGTGTCTCTCATACAGTATCTTAAAACATGATTTTTATGAGAAGCAAAGATGTATTCCATAACCAAAAATAAAACTTCTGTGCATAAATATCCTCTTGTTCAATTATCATTTCCACAAAATTTTAAAAATCGATACTTGAATCTCTGTTTTCAATTTGACATGTTAGGAGTAAATGAGGAGTCCAACTGAAGTAGAGATCTTAAGAAGTTATAAAAATATATCTGTTACATAAACTAACAAACAACTGTCATCAGATATCATGAAAGATATATATTTAGGAAACTAACATAGTGTAACATAAAAAATGCTAATCTAGTTGTCCTTTTTTTTTCCTCCTTGAGGTAATTCTGCATACAGTGCATCAACAAAGAGCAACCTCCCTCCACTCCCTCTCCCCCCTTTTAGAGACTAACATGTATAAGTGATGAGTTTCTATCACGGTCAGTGATGACTAATGCTGCTTGTGGAAAGAAATGTAAGTGAAAACATGAAGGTGCAATCAAAAAAGAGCCAAAAAATTAAATCTACAGTGATTTACTGACCTGATCATATTTCTGGTGAACCTACTTTAGGGTATACTGTAAGATTTTCGGAAACTTCTTGCACTACTACACATTAATTATGAAAATATATGGTGCAATATTACAAAATGTTTCACATGTCGAGATCTTTCACTACATATTTCATCATGTTAATTATAAAATATGATTAGCATTAATCGGAAATAAAAAGAATAAAAAAAAAAACTATTTCTAAATACCCTTCCATTCCCCTATTTTTTACAGATTAAACCAGTCTCTCTTATTTGCTATAAATCAGCCACCCCCCACCCTCTATTCAATGCGAGAAAAAGGCTTGTTAGTCATTATTATCTGTCACAGCATAAACCTTCCCAAGATCTCAGTGTATGAGTCAGTAAACTGAGGCAGGCAACCCACATTTTGCCTTAGCATGGACAATTCAAAACATGCCAATACAAAATGGTTAAAAGGGTTCCATATATTTTGCATGTAGGCCATTATGGTATTGTTGGTTAGTTGCCATGATGAGCACTGACTATGATTTATCATCTGTAAGATGTTTTCCATAGACTAATTACAGTTACGAAAGGATGAACAATGGGTGTGCCAACTTTACCATCTTAACTTCATCTGCTGTCCTAATCTTTTAAGACATCACCAAAAGAGTGTCCTTTCATGCATGAGAATGTATAATTGTGAAGACTGATCAACTGAACTGGGTTTGACATTAAAACTGAAATTTTTGCTAATTACACTTCAGGATCATTTCCATGTCAACTGCTACCAAAAAAAAAACCAAAAAAAATGCTGTCAGAAAATTTCCACAGGCTGACACATGTAAGGCCATTTGTCTTAAGGATGGATGAAAAAGATGTTCATAAATTTATTAAAATCAGCCTAAAGTCTGAAAATTGTTGCCATAGTTGACACTTTGTACTGTTGACACTTTGTACAGAAATAAATCTATAGGTTGACTTATCTACTATTTATATCCCAGCAAAAAAAATTTTTTTTGGTCCCAGATACACCTACATTTCTTAGGTTAACAAGACTTGAATAAATATAAATCAGTATCCACTATTAGTGAGATTGAGCTTGTGCAAATATAACAAATCATATCATTCATGTGTCATTTTATCTGATCATCAGAAAGGCATATTATTACATATACCCCAGTCTTATGCTACATATGGAATCTTTGAAGGGGGAGTCCTTCTAATTTAAGACTTGATATCGTAGTGTTGGTCACTGAAGTAGCGTTCTACAATGCGCATGCTGCTAGTCTTGTGATCAATCTCCTTATGATTATTTAACCGCAACCTGAAACAACTGAAAGGAAAGTGCTTCGACAGAAAAAATGTTTAATCTGTTGCATCTTTAATATTCTATGTTATACACTTCAACTCAGGCTAAATGTTCAACATTTTAACTCAGCCTGGGTTCGGTGGTGCTGTATGAATTATCGATAAGCTTTACATGCTCTGGAGCTGATATTATAAAACATTGCAAAACTGCCAGAAGAGTTTCTATGGAACTCTAGAAACAGAAAGTTTTAGCCATTTGTGAACACGGAAATCTAGTAACGCTCTCCATGATCACTTGTCTTGTATGATGTGCCACGACTTGCTCTTCATGCAAATGACTGGTTGGGTGTGGTTTTTTTCCCCTCCCTCTCCTGTGTCTTGCATACTGCAATATCCATTCTCCAAAAATACCTTGAGTTGCAGAATCCTACCCAAAACCACATAAGTCACAAAAATTAATCTCGCAAGATTTTAATGACACTTTCTCAAATGGCATGGACTTTAGGTATTAATCAATACCTAGCTGTCATGGACAAACTAAACATTCATTCACACCAGCTTCACCCTATTATAGTGATCCTGGATACCAAAGTCTGACATGCTACTTTCTTTTCTTTAAAGACCCAGCCCTGTGTAACCACCTGTTGAGCAAACTGCGGTTGTTGGGGTGGCTGTTGTGGTGGCTGCTGGGATGTTTGCTGAGGCTGTTGCTGGGTCTGTGGCAGCCCACCCATCACCCCACCAGGCTGCATCATGCCTGGATTTTGGGGGCCCCCAGTTTGAATGGGACCCATCATGTTAGGGGTTGCCTGGTTCACCATCATGTTGGCCTATTGTCGTGAGATAACAAAATGGGGATGGGGGGGAGGAACCACATGCAGTTCGAATAAATCATCGTTAGAAAATCATAAGCGAAACAAAATCTTAACAAAATTCTAAAAGAGTAAAATATGGTGGGAAGGTTAGAAAGCAGAAAAAGGGAAGCTTTTCTTATATTAAACTGGACACTTTCCACATCAACTTTTTCAATAAAATTTAGAGACACACTGCTAGATGTTCATGGAGACTAAAATTCCGTCTTTGAAAAAAAAAATCCAAACTCAAAAGAAGAAAACAGATCACTGTAATACCAATCAAATGCTGTCCGTATACTCTGAACAGTTTATTAAATATGCCTTCATTTCTAAAAAATGAAGCAGCCTTCATGCCTTCTGGTACTGATAGCTATAAGTACCACTTGATCACAAATTTGATAAAAATGCCCTCAAAAAGATAAATTCATGACAAGGATATTCCTGTATTGTAAGACAGTTTAAAAGTTTTCCAATGCTAGGGTCTTCCTGCCTACCCTAAGAAAGGCAATGTTGTTTTTAGAAATTAAGAACACTTGTAAATGACATGCAAATACTGAACTACCAAATGGCACCAAGATAATGGGTGAAAGCCCAATGGCTTCTGGGTCATCAACAATACTAATAATAACAACGGCAACAGCAATATTTGCTCTACTAATAATTATATACACTGGTATCAAACATTGCTAAGCAATCACAGAGAGAGTGCATTTTCACTGTTGCCATAGCAAACAGCTGGAAATCTATTGCTTTTATATATCCAAACATGCACTGCCAAGACATTTGCAATGAATTAACACACATTCATATTGTGATATGCTTTCCTTGTTTTTCACAACTTCACTACAATATTAATCCTGAGGAGAGTGTGCAATTAATCGCAAGATTATTTTGAATACATCTGATTCAGATGCATTGCATCTGGCTAGGGTTGTTTTGTGGACTATGACTGAAAGAAAGATGATTTCTCCCTGGGCCATCTCATGATTCTTTACCAGGCACTGGCACCAAGTATGGACCAACTGTGCCTCTGGTGTTTCTCAAATTACACAACAGTTACATTATTTCACAGTTATAGTCTGAAATTACATCCCTGATGGACACGCCTTTTCTTATTTCATTATTACACCTGAATCATCTCCCTGACAAATACACCTGGTATTATTTTATAAACCATTGTGCACATCATAACCAATTGTTGTATTTTAGTGGATGAGGTACTCCTGCAATCAGTCCAACTACTTTATATGCCAATACAGAAGACAATATTTTTAGTAGAGAGTCAATCAAATCTCAAAGTAAAAATCTTATTCATTTTTCTTTCCTTCCTCCCTGGCTGATGTGGAATAAGTTAATCATCAAGTTCAAATCCACAATTTAGGAAAAGAAACTTTCTTACTTTTAAGTTTGGACAATGTTCCCGAAATTGAACATTCTGACCATTCTTCATAAACCGTGAAAATAATAATACATTTTTGAATAGAATTTGTAACAAAACGCCTATCAAGAAATCCTCCAACATTGGGCTAGACCAAAGAACCCAACCATGATCCCACTAAGCTGGTTGATCTAAAAGTGGACTCGGTGACCTCTTGTTATAGGTGTCCTTTCAAGTATGTCCACTTAGTTTCAGTGTGAGTCAAGGAATAATGAGATAGTTGGGCAGAACATGAGCCATAAATTCTTTCACACATCTTGTAGTCCATAATCATAAGAGAACCAGAGAATGAGAGAGAACTTGAATGTTTTAAAAGAAAAACTTGGTTCCCAGTTATCACTCCTTTAATCTCCCTCCCAGCACATACATATTACATGGTTTGAGACTACTATATCAGCATTCAAAAATTATATCATATAAAACACTTCAATATTATGCTGATCATGTCGCATCATGAAATGAAGAACCCTCACTAAGGTCAACAACTATAGTGATCCCAGTATATCAGACCTGATTCCATTCCTCTCACAATAAGAACATTTCAGGAGAGCACTGCATACATGATTCTTTATTTGCACTTAACTTTTATATAAATGGTTCACCTATACAGACTAATCTCTATCACCTACATCTATGCAGATGGTGTACTTGTATTACCCAAGCAGTGCAAAACCCCTTATCTCGAATTACACAGGTAGTATACCAAATGGTCATGTTACGTTGGACATTTATCTGGCATCAAAATGCACAATTTAGTTTCCCTTGCTCAGGAGTCATTAACTGGTGTGCTGCAAGCAGCTATGTAACAATAATCTCCCGCAGCATTGTCATGCTGTAGTTTTTGACAGTTGAGTAAAGCCATATACAAATGAAAGTGTCAGGTTTTTTTTAATTTGCCCTATATCTGACAATTAAATATGAAAAAGGGGGAAAAAAGTCTCTTATCTCTACCACTGCATACCTTCATGCCCACTTTACCATACTATGAGATGTCTTCATCATTACAGTAACTGGGTAATAACAACAATGGTATGATATAAATATGTAACACTTTCTATCAAACACTGTCCTACACATTTATCGCTTGAAATTCATTTATTCCCTTGATGTGTGTATTTTTCAATCTAACTTCTCATTGCTCAGAACAAGGGGCAATGCTTCAATAGTTGTATCAGACCCATAAAACCTGCCAATGAGACCATCCTTCTCTGTATCTGAGGGTAAAAGAGGAGTGCCAATACATGGGAACTACAAAAGAACTTCTCAAGAGGATGCTTGTTGCCTAGATACAATATCCCAGAGAAGGAAATTAAGTCTTGCTTACCACACAACTACTGTTTGTTTGAAAATGTTGAAATGCTGCCCTTTACAAAAAGATATAAATCTTATTCCTTAACTCCGAAGCTCCTACTTTAAAAAAAAAAAAAAAAATCATCCGTGTGAAGAACTACAATAACTTCAAATACTGACAAAAGCTCCCATGTCCTCTTAAATTCCTTGCCATATTCTAAGGAAAAAAAACAACAATTATATACACAAAACTATAAAATCCCTTCCTTGCTGATGATTGACTTTCTTTAAAATCTTAAACTGCTTTGTCTGGTCTCACATTTTGGACACCATCATCTGCACACAGCACAGCACAGGAGAGAAGAATCTCCCTTGTCCTACATTCCCTTGCCAGTTTTGAAAGCCTGCAAGTACTCACTCACCCTGTGTAAGTCATGGACTACATGCTACTGTATGGCAAGGTGACAGTGAAAGTCAGGCAGTCTTCAGCATTGTTATTACTTCTGCATGATTTGTTTAACATATTTGTCGTGTTAAATGGAATTACACAATTTACATGAACTTGCCACTGCCTCTCTGAAAATAAAACTGACTGTCTCATCCAGGAAGCATAACTTGCCCCATTTTGACATTTTCTTATGGCTGTCGCCAGCCTGGAAGCTGGAAGACTTCAGGGTTCGCATAATGTGCTTATTTGTGGTATAAAGATTACAAGGGCTTAAACAATCTGGTATCTTATTATTTATTATGTTTTGGCATAGTTCAACTAAGTTTTAATCATGGGGAATGCCAATAAAGAGATCTACAAGAGATGGCACCTCACAAACATTAAAATAATCTGGTGTCCTTCACTGCAATATCACACTTCACACTTGAGCACAAGAAGCAAACAGAAAATTTGGTGAAGTTTCTTGAAAGAAAAAAATATCTTGGAAGAAAACATCTCTTGTCAATGCATGAAATCCTAAAGGCTGTCTTGTGCCATACCTGTGATGTTATGCTTCCAGGCTGCTGCATGTGCTGACTGGTCATCTGTCCTGGTGTGGACATCCCTACATTCCCTGGGGTGGACATGCCAATACTGCCAGAAGTGGACATTCCTGCCACACTAGAAGGCTGTATGCCCATCATACCTTGCCCAGAACTGCCTACATTTGCTCTCACTGTGAAATTAAGAAATATTTTAGAATGCAGCTGACAAATACGAAAGCAAACAACTCAAATGATTCTCTCCTTGGAACAGTATCACTTTGTGAATCAATAGGGCTTCAATGTATCATGAAGCTGATGATCTAGTTGAATAATACATTCAACTTTTCTAGTATGAAGGTACTAACCATAATGCAGGCACCTTAACTTTTCAATCTGGCTACTTCTATTATGCAGGCTGATAGAATATTCCTAATGAAAAGTCCCTTACCACATATCAGAATAATTTGGGCACTATTATTTCATGCGTCTCTTGTAATAGAACAACCACCATACTCACTTGTGAAAGTGGAATCTTGCTGAGACTGCTGTTGCTGACGCTGGAATAAGAAAAACGAAAAATGTGATACATAATAAACTTTTATAAAATAAACACTTTGATAAAAGTAGAGAGTTTCAATGTGATAGCTGTGGCTCATAATCATTTAAATTTGTTTGATCTAATCATTAACCCTTTCAGAGAAGATAGCATGTATATTATAGGCTTCCATTTTTATCCTCTCCTCTAAGCCAAGTTGTCAAATTAAAGGGAGCATGCAGAAATAAATCTGTGTAAAATGCTTTGTTCACATTACAGCCACGTAGGCATACATTTCCTAAAGGACTATATATATATAAAATTCATTCAAGTTTTCAACTTAAATACTTAACATGATACTTTACTTCATTACTTAACATGAACTTTACTTCATTATTGAGTCTTTCACAGATATCATTAAGACTAAAATGAAAAGGAAAAAAATCATCATCAGAAATTGACTTAACATATTTGTGTGAGAAAAAAATATTATGTGGGATCAAAAATTCTAAAGATATCCCAAAAAGTCTTGAACAGATTAAACATATACTACTGGATAACAGTCATGCCAGCATCATCCAAATCCAAAGTCCTGCTTCAAAGTTTTAGGAAAATACTGCCCAAAACTCCATTTTTCATATTTAACAAAAAGGTTAAGATAGCATGTAGGAAACTAATATCAAAGGTTATGATCTTCACAGGCCTCAGAATGCATAGAAGAAATCAGTCAAGAGCATTATTTGTCCAGTAGAATGTTTATGAAAATGCCAAAGGAGTCAAGCTGCTTAAAAACTGAAAATCATATGTTGCCACGAAATATCCAGGTTTTGATGCAAAACTCTCTTAAATATTACCTTTGTTACCATGAAAATGACGGCCATATTGGATTTTTGAGAAACCTCAAATTTCCAAAACTAATGAGGTTGGCATAAAAATTCTTTTCTAAACTAATATTCCCAACCTTCTTACATGACCCTATCTACTTTTAGTGGCTAAATGCTGTTAACGAACTTTAAAAAAGATGCCTACCCCAGTAAGTCTACAAAACTTCCAGTGGACAATAAAAAAAATATGTGTTGTTATGGAAACTACATAGTTCATATAAAAAGCAACCTGCTAACCTCATGTCAAATTTCACACACTCACCTTCAGTTGTTTACAAAATTCTCAAAGTATAAGATCACCACTCCTTCAGAAAACATTAAGAAATCACACATGGTATTCACCATCTTTCTGCACCGCAATATGGGTAGGTCACGCATATGAAGTTTTTTTTATTTTTGCTTCTCTCAGCTTCTATTCATTAAATAGCATCTTGTACTCGAAGGTAGTGGTGTTTAAGAACCCTTTGTCACGAGTACTGGTATCTGTGTCAGAAAACGGTGTGCACAAACATAGAGCACAATGTGTGGTAGAGATTACTATTACTAGACGTGAGCAAATGCACATGGTTGACAAAATTAGGATGTATGACAAGAGTGAAAGGGAACTATAAGAGGGAGGTGGAATAGGGAAAACTTACACCCACATCTGAGAAGTTGCAGTGCTCACATCAATGAGGGCTGTACTACTTGGCATGCCCATTAGCGAGGTACTCTTCGAAACAGGAAGGATTTTCCCCTTTTACGATCATGGAATTAGGTTGATGTACATATACAAATGTGAATATCTGGTAAATGCTAACTTTGGGTTAAGTGATCATGTCACTTCTTCTTGCTCTTAATGATTGTTGTTAATTGATAACTGATCTAACGTTGCACGGTGCTACGCATATTATCATGCAATAGTAAGAGGCCAGACATTGAGTACGGATAAGGGATCGTTTTATCAGTGACGCTAAATAGACTAGTGTTTAAACTAATCATAATCGTGTGCATTTAATTAATGTCATTTCAAAGAGCAATATTATGACAGGTTACTTGATAAACAAGTAATTGCTAAGCTTACACAAGAACCATATTAGTTGATATAGTTCATATTTCTGATGTGTGTTGTATGTGGCGTGAATCTATGAAGGAGACTGATACATGATATGATAGCTGTCTGCAGCTTAAATATATGTTTGTCATATAAGGACCCAGTGTGGGAGCCATGATACTAGCAGCCAGTGACGATCACATGGATGAGAGTGCTTGAGGTCTGCGATAGTGAATGTATCAGTCATCAGCAGCCTCAAAGTTATGTAATCTCTGTGTGTGTGTCATTCATGAAAGCCCTGGCAATGATAAAATTGATACTGTGTGCTTTTCAATGATGGACAGTGTTATGCATAATATGAATGAGTGATATTATTATCAGCGATATGAGTCGAATGTGAGTAGCTGGACTAAACATTATAAACTGTCCTGTTGGTCATGACAGCTGTTAGAATGTATGAATGGTTATTAATACGAATGCACCAGAAGAGCCATTTGAGCATGTTAGTGAGTTGTACCCATTAAAGGGCATCAATAAGTAATTAATTAAGACACACACCCATCGGGGGTTGTAGATTTGATACTTTGCACCCATTAATTGGGGGTAGCTGCACTGTCGCAGAGAACCCATTGGGGGTTTCTTCCTTCCTGTTGGCATTATATTTGTTGAAGAGGGCCCACTGAGGGTTCCTTTTCCCTGCAGGTATTAGCAATCTAATTAGGGGGCCCCATCAGGGGGTCTCTCCTTTCATATTGTCCCGTGCTTTTGTTACTGAATTTGAAGTTTGTAAATTTGTTCTTTTTTTTTAACTGTTTAATTAAGTGTATCAGGTCTGTGACCCATAGTGTTCTGTTGTTATTAGTATCGTATGTCCTATTGACCACTGTCTGTTGCCGTGTTGTGTCTCATCCATTATTCGTAACACCCTTCCTAACTGTTTTGAAATCGTTTATCATTTTCACCCTAAACTGGATAAAATCTCCCAAATGCCCCTTAATTCTCATAATACTATGCTCCTATCAGCACTAGTATGCCTGACAGTGTCCACTAGATGAACGGTGTTGCCGCATCATTGTGTAAATCTGTTGACTGATCACTTTATTACCATGCACACTGTGCACTGCTCATGTCTCTCACTTCAGCTGTCTTTGTCAAATGTATTTGCCCCTACCTTCACGTCAACACAGATGCTGATTCGAACGTATAAGTTCAACCACCATGCTACAAGGTTATGAGACCTTAAAATGATGAAATAGCAGCAGCAGCATTTTTATTGCAATATTCACTTTTCAGCTGCCAGTTCATTACTTTCATAATTCAATTAATCTTGAACAGCAACTTCCCATAGTCGGCTCTGCTTTTCATAGTAGTTAGCAGGCCTAACCACGAAAAAAGTGATGATGAAAGAACCATTCTGCTCACCATTCTTGGTTGTACAATATTCCCTGATCCTACCATAGCAGCCTGGGACTGAACCTGAGCCTTGCTTTGTGGACCCTGGAAATAACAAAACTGATCTTAAAGTTCATGCAAGCTAAACAGGCCTCATGATGTATTGTCCATAACAGCCACTTGAGCCAAACAAACAGGATATAAGTTTTCCTACAGCCAAATACCCTAAATATTGTGCTGGACATATCACAAGATCTCACATAATTCTAATACAGCTATGAAAGGCAGGTGCATACATTATTGCAATTACTCTGGGGTAAATAGCTTGGTCTGGTGCTTTACAAGTTTTCTTAATTCACTGTTTATGCTACCAAGAAATCAGTAAGTTCTGACACTTATTTTTTTTCTTTGCATTTTGTTTCTTTCTTCTGGCTAAAATCATCAAAGTGCATCAGTAAATCTATATGTTTCCTGTGGGTGTAACCACATCCTGTGCAATAATCACTGTTTTCTTTTCCTTCGCTGTACCCTGCAGCATACACCCAAATGCAGAGGCATAAATAAATAAGTAACTCACACAAATATCTCTCTTCACCTAATGAATACATCATAAACATACGCATTTATTATTTGAGTTGAATGGTCTAGCACTGCCGATAAGCAGAAAATCACCACAGGACCTAAATGTTTCCTTGAAAAAGACAGCAAATGTGGCTTAAAGAAAATGCTTAACAAATGTTATTAGTTTGAAGGTTGACAGTTTTGGAGTCAGTGGTACTTACCTGTGGTCTTATATGGACCATCAAGCCTTGCTTGTTACCACTCAGAGGACCTTGATTCCCCTGCATGCTAGAACCGGCTGACAAAGGGTCCAAGCCTGCGCCAAGATTTCCTGTGCTGGTTACTGATGCCTGGGGATTGGGGGGCTGTTGCTGCATGTTCATGCTAGATGCAGGTGTAATCTGACTGGGTGAGGGTGAGGTTTGTTGTAGACCTGCATGACATGGAAGAACAGTTGCAGGCTACAGGTGAAGTTCTAACCTAGCTCCAACAACATAATTCATACAGAACCAATGATTAAGCTGAATCTAATATTTGATGAATAAACAGAAAATACCTCACTGCATAAGTCATATGGAAGCAATACAATCCATCCACAATTAGGCAAGAAGTGTAAGCTGGAAGAAACCACTCGAGTCCACAACATCATGAGATCATAGTATTTCTGCAAGTGCCTTCATCATGACATTTCTGCAGAAAACTTAAACTGGATGTGCATTGTTGCACAAAACATCTGTGTAACTGATTGTAAAAAGGGACCTTCTGAGTTGAAAGTCTCTGTTTTATGACTGCAGGAATTCAGTTGCAGTAAACGGACCTTACAACACCATACACAACTCTTTCAGAACCGAAAATGGTAGCTAACTCATTGACAAATAAAATGAGCACTGAGTGCAGAAAGCTGACCTTCTTGAATGAAACACAAGAGACCTTTCTTTAACGTAGGCCTGCCCACATCTCAAATTCAGTACATTCCACCAAAATGTCTTTCTGAGGAGGCCATGGCATATTTTCAAGACCACAACACAAGAATTCACTGAAATGATGACAAAGCGTTAAATCATAGCTAACCTGTTTGACTAGCGAGAGGTTTCTTGAATGCATCTGTTTTTCCACTTGTTACATCTGTCATAAGAGCAGGACTTGACACTGAAATCATAAATCAAAATATCTATGTTGTATTGCATATCAACTTAGTATCAACTAAAAAGTTCTCTTCCTGGTTCCTTAATATGGAAAGTGATAGCTGTCAATCAGATCCTATATACAGGTTGAGGTACAGTAAAGTCAGCTTAGTTCAAATTTCCTGGAACCAGCGCAAGAGTTTGCATAAGCAGACTTTGATTAATAATTTTAACATCTGTTGCACTTGAGCTGGATTTAATTGCTCTCTAACTTCTATGTATTACATGATGCAAATGTCAATTTAACTTGCAATGCTCTGCCAAACTGAGAGGTGAATGATAGACTGGCTCAGCTGGTATAACAGTGATCAGTCAGCCAGTAATGCAACAAGACAATAACATGGCAAAATGTACTGTTGCTGTCAGGTGGTCTTACCCACAAAGAGCCATTAGTATTCTTGTGCATAGCTATTTCCTTTGTAAATGGATATTTGGATAAGATCATCTCCTTCTTGCCTTACAGTATACAGTCATTTCTATTTCACTTTGTGAGCCCTGAAACTCCTGAAAGGAATCTTTAGTACCAAATAACAACCAATATAGAACAAAAAATCAAGTTCACCAAATCCAAGAGTAAGCTAAGCTAGCTGCACAGAAACTTGTGGAAGGTTTATGGAGCTTTTTCCAATATCATTTCACATCTTAATAAATTATACTGACTACTTATTAAAAAAGTGCAGATTACATCCTTTTGCTGAGTATTTGCATATTTTTGATGATTTTGCATACCAAAGTACACAAATATACATTCCTTGTTTCATCAGCATTGCACTGCTTCTACAGTATATCGACTTTAATATCTAATTACTGATATGCTTAGAGAGACTTTTTCCAACTCCTTTCAATCAAACACTTTTCCCACATCACTGAAGTTTCAAAACTGCATCCCAGGTACATTTGCTGTTTGCACATGTGCTCAAGGGAGAAGTATAAGTAGTGGAAAAGCCAGCCATATGAAAATAAGTCAGTCAGGTCCACCAGTGATAGCCTCGCTCAATATACCATACTGCTCAAACTATTCCAAATCATGTCCAAATTACTGCACCTCCCATATCAATTTCAAACACAGAAAGAACAAATCAGAGAGGACAGGATAAGTTCAAAAAAAAAAATGTGCAAGATATCTTAGTTACTCATCACTTTGTGTACAATAGATATTCACAAACAATACTACAACAGCATGACATCCTCTTCAAACACTCAAACAGTATTCATGCATCTTCACACCTTGCTCTCGACTGATTAACCTTGAAAAAACAAGCCCTGGGTAAATAATAGACTTCCAGAAACTGCATTTCTCTAAGACATGACACAAACCAATGTATTGAGGGTTTCAAAAAATTACCAAAACCAAAACCACAGCACACTCACCATTCATATTCTGCTCCTTTTCTTTCTCTACCTTTGGGCTGACAGAACGTTCTGAAGCAGAAATTTTTACTGTGGTATGAGATCTCAGCAATTCAATACAGCTCAAACAGAAGTCACCATTACATAGGAGCTACAACTATGTATGCAGAAATCTGAAATTTTGTCTACACATTAATATACTTTTTCTATCCTTATAGAAATGAAGAGAATGAAATGAAAATCAGATCACTACAAGTCCTGTTTCATTCTACAGAGATACTGGATGGAGAATAAAATATAGTCTCATATTCTGTTATATGACAACCTTCCTTAATCATATGAAACATGCCATGCCTAATTTAATACTGTGTTCATCAGAATCAGTGAGTATCAGATAAAATGAGCACATTTCTGGTTCACTGTAATGCCATGCACAGTCATAACATATCTCAAATATCTGAACCATTCTAAGTAAATCCTGCCATGTGAAGAACAGCGATCACAATGATTATACCTCAGTCTTTCACTGTTTCAAGTATTCTGCTGTAAACATCCAAAAATCTTTAGATTTTATTTATGAAATAAGCCGTCATAATCTTTTGCCAATAGAGTTTTGATAAGTACACAAGCCTTCTTGTTGATAATGTTAAGGAAGAATTACAATTATCGGCCCCATCTACTTTGTGAGAGCACACCACACAGATGTCTATCATGCATGCCAGATGATTGTAGATTTACAGCCAAGTTTTAAAAAATACTTGAGCTAAAAATTAAAAATAAGTGGACTTGCATATCGATACTCAGTCTGAAAATAAGAAACAAGCAGACCTATTTCTGAGCTTAAACAGTTGTGCTTAAGCCTAGTTTTTGAATTTCTGTGAAAAACCACATCAACCATATTTGAATCTATTCCAAGTTTAATAACTGCATCCACTGCCTGATTAAAAAGTATAACAGTTGACTGAGTTCCATTAAATCTGGGGAATGCAGACTATTGTCAATATTTTTAAGTTATCCTAGGCCTTATTAAACACATAACATCATAAGAAATTACTGTCAAATGGAAAATGTTCTGGTATCATTCTTTGATTTGTGTTCATTGAACAACCGATGCAGAAATTCAATCACTTGAAATGCGAACAGTCTGAGAGTAGGATAAGTGCTGTTAGTGAAAGACGTTAATCAGTCTTGACTTCAGTCTGTTGAAGTCAAAAGAAGAAAAAGCCAAAGGGCCAGTCAGTTATTTGGAAGCCAAGAGCTTTTTAAAAGAACCAGAAATCAGAAAACTGGATCCAAAAGAGCCACATCTGGCAACTCTGAGATAGTCTGGACTACCAGCCCCTTGATGCCGGAAAAAAAAAAAAACAATACAGAAAGAGAAGAACACTAGAAGTTGTGCATGGAAAGGATCTTGTTCAAAAGAAATAAAAAAAAGCACCATCAGAATAGAGGGTAAGCAAATTTTTCTCTCAGATTATTTGCCACCTTTTCTAATAGCTTCTCTCATTACACTGCCTTTACTTGCATTACACTGTGGATATAGGAGTGCTGAATCTGTGAGACTGTGTGTAAGCTTTCCGATTATCGATGAAGAAAGCCAGAAAACATTGATAAAATCATAGTACCAATGCTTGTGAATGGCTCTTAGGGAAATGCTTGTAATAAGAAGGTGATGATTAAAAATTTTTTAAAAAACAGTTCGGAATTAATTAAAGTATATAAGACAAATATATAATATGTTGGTAATCTCAGATTTTGTGGATGCTACATCCCTGGTAAGTATGAACGACCCATGCTCCAATAGGCTATATGTTTAGACTATAAATAGACATGTAGGTGATGAATCTGAAACATGGTCTGATTACACAGACTACTCAATATAGTCAGTGTGTGAACTTGGCATGACCAGTATAGAAAAATACAAAGAACTCCACTAAATTATGAAAAAAATGCAGAAGTTTAGAAACAACACCTGAAAGTTGCTGTATGTGGAGAAGAATCTGTCAAAACTGGAAAGAGTTCCATCATTATTTCAGTCTCACCTTGAAGCTGAAATCCTTTTAGCAACACCAAATGACGAGGATCAACAGCATAGTGTGCCTGTTGGTGACTGTGGAAGCCATCACCAGCACAAGCCTATAACAAGAGGAGAAAATGATATAAGTGAAAAATAACACTAATTACAGATCTGTCACCATGAACAAAGTTCCAAAGAAGAAAATGAAATACTCGTACAATTTGAAACTGATGTTCTAAAACTTGGACTATTATATTTAATTATTCTCTACAAGAATTTAGAGAATGTCTTCCAAGTCTTAATATAATGAACAAAATGGAATTTCACTAAAGCATTAATTTCTATTTCTTTAATACATCAAATTGCACTGGTCAAGCCTAGAAAATCACTCTCATGTTTATTCTCATACAGAAAAGTCCTGCGAAGGAGAGAGAGAGAGGTAGGAAGAGGTGGGAGTGCAGCTGTGAGAATATAAGGTATTCTAACTTCTGACACTTTCTGTTCAGTTATTTGTATTACAGTCGACTCTGCTTAATCGCCTTTTCTCGAGATCACGGAAAAAGTGGGCGATTAAGTGGAGAAGCAATTAGGCGGACAAGGTAACTTTGGCCATATTTTTGGTAATGGGCTTAAATTTCTTTGATGTCGTGGTTTGATGTCATGCACTGATGCCTTCTCCTCGCCAGACCCAGGACTGTCTCGCGTTTTGATGGTGTTGTAGCGTACAAATTGTTTGATCTCCCCGGCCTATCTCATTGGCCACCTTGCAGTAGCCCAGCAGACAATAAGGAGTAGGATGGCACGATCCTCCAACCACTAATCTTTGAATTCACGGGTGCTGAAGAGTGGTTGATTATTAGGAGTGAGAGGCGATTATCCAGTGACTTTTGTATAAAAAAAATTTGGTTCCCTGGAAAACGAGGGGATTAAGCGGAAAAGGCAATTAAGCGGACGGCGATTAAGCAAAGTCGACTGTATTAACAAGTTTCTTTTATACACCTGCATCAGATGAAAAGATTTTGGAGCTAATATTATTCTGACCTTATATAAAATCACTTAAAGGGGCATAAAAACCCTCTCATTCAAGGGAGAAGTTCCTTGAAAATCACTCTTAAAAAACTAATTTTCACTAAATAACATACAAACTGCTTCATAAGAACTCAAATGTATCTATATGTCGGTGAAAGTCTCTAACCTCGTAAGTCCACCAGAGCAAATTTTTAGGAGAGACAAAAAACTAATTGTTTTTAGGCTACCGGGTATTAAATTCTCTTTTTTTACATAGATCGTATTCTAGATACCTAAAGAATAGTAGGGCATGTTTTTTTTAGACAAGGTCGTGGACCCCTTGTAATGTTATTAATAGGCCAAAAGTGATTTTTGAAAAATCGCGGACTTACGAGGTTAGAGACTTTCACCAACGTATAATTACCTATCATTTAGCTATAAGATCAGTGTTTTTTGGTATATAAACTAAAAAAAAAAAAAAACTTGAAATAAGTAGGCCCCTTCTTCTAAGCCTGATATCTCAGTTCCTATTCTAGTGGCATATGCTCATTTCAAATGGCTGCTAACAAGACATTTGATCTTCACCTCATTATACAACTTCTGTAGAGCTGGAATCTTTCTGGGAGAGATGACTGAGAAATTCACACCACGCTGTTGGAAAAACAAGATAATGATTGGTAAATGGTTTAACACTTCCTAACCTAGAAGCATACCTAGGCAGCACAGAAATTGTTCAGGTCTGCATAGCTCTTGTATCAAACAAATTTTAGCAGAAGCTCAACAAACCATCCTGACTGATTGCCTAAACTTGGGGCGTCATGGGGTCAGATGACTGGAATTGCATATTGTCACTTGGAAAGGCAACAAGAACAGTGTAATCACTTTTTAGAACTACAGTGGAACCCGCTTAAGCGGGACGGCTCCGTTCCCGACGAATCGTCCCCCTTAAGCGGGCGTCCCGCTTAGGCGGGCTATCCATTATAAAGTGATTTCTTAGCTAGTTTGTGCGTTTCTTTCAAGTTAAGGGATATCATTACTTGCTGATAATGAGGTGTGACAACGGAGTCAGATTTAAATTGTATCTGTAATGTTTAAAATATACTTATTGCAGTCTAACTGCATTTTCAGTAGACTTGCAGCATATTATTGGTCATTCTTTGCGGGGAACGGGATTTTTGGTTGGCTTCAAAGAAGCACCTAAGCCTTCTCACCACTCTCCTTTGAAAATTAAAAAAAAAAAATTCTTTTAAAGACCGGGACATGTCTACATAGAGGGAAAGAAATAATACATGTCAAAATAAAACTGGAGAGAATATGAAAGGTCTAACATCTCTGACGTCAAGATGTTCGCCGTCCCCCATTCAAGTGATCAAAAATAATTTGGGATCAAATTTACATGATCGTAAACACCAGCAAAGATAAGCGTCACACTTCTCCCTCCACATCTGGCCAGAGCGCGACGCGAGCGGCGTGTGTCGAACAGCCTTTACGCAATACGAATGATGGACATGCCTTTGTCAACGACACCCTGGCTGAGTGTTGTGCAATAGCGCAGGTAAGGCTCGTAAGTGTCGATCACTGCCTAAGCTGAAGAAAGGATACAGTGTGGCTGACCAGGGGCGGGGCTTACTTAATCTTGATTCGTTAATGCTCGCATGGGTTAAATGACCAGCGACTAGGATGTCCGCTCTGATTCGTCCATGCGTGCGCAGAAGAGTCAACTGCCTGACAGAAGACTATGGGGAGGTAGTGTCAATCACTTCTCACATAACGTAAAGGGGGGTAATCATGGCCGTCGGTACAAGCTTCTTTGTAGGTCTCAGGTTTTCAGCTGATGGGCAAAGGTAAACGAGCACTAAGACACAGTACGATAGTGACAATTTGCAGCATTCCTGTCAAAAACAGCGTGTATATTACGGAAATCTGTCTTCAAGTCGTCTCGCTTAAGCGGGTTGCCGTCCCGCTCACACGTATAGATTTAAATAGCAAAAATTCTGTTCCCCAGGCATTCGTCTCACTTAAGTGGGCGTCCCGCTCACGCGTGTCCCGCTTAAGCGGGTTCCACTGTATTTAAAAATGGCATGACTGCTTATGCAAATTATGAAAGACTGAATTTGATTTCATGAGTTAGAAAAAAATGTCGTATCAATGTAAAGAATGAATGGCTTTGGGTTCACTTTCAAAACAGCTTTTCTTGTCTATGCATGCAAAAGTATTTGTTTTTTATTTTCCATTTCTATTACTTCTACTGCAACAGATTTTTTTTAAGCTCATGATGGCAGCATGGTGTTGGTCAACAACAAGAAACAATCTACTTTCCCAGTAAAAAGTAACTTTAAACTTTAAACTATACCAATGCTTTTAAGAACCCCAATTATGACCATCTACAGAGGCAAAGCCAAGCTCTTCATAGCCGGAGTGGAAAATCTGTGTTTGATAATATTTGAGTTCTCCAACTTCAATATTAGAATCATTGTTTTCAAAGCCCTGTCTCCGATTTTTACACTCAATACTTGATGGCCTCTCACCTATATTTTCAGATATCTGAGAATTCTTTGAATAGAGAGATCCCTGAACATTTGAATGTCAATGATATTACTGGAATTACACATATTAAAAAAAAAGAGGAAAGCGCCTTTCAGTATACTAATGCCTGTGTACTATTCAGTGTACAGTGGAACCCGCTTAAGCGGGACACGCGTGAGCGGGACGCCCGCTTAAGTGAGACGAATGCTTGGGGAACGGAATTTTTGCTATTTAAATCTATACATGTGAGCGGAACGGCAACCCGCTTAAGCGAGACGACTTTGAGCCAGATTTCCGTTATATACACGCTGTTTTTGACAGGAACGCTGCAAATTGTCACTATCGTACTGTGTCTCAGTGCTTGTTTACCTTTGCCCATCAGCTGAAAACCTGAGAGCTACAAAGAAGCTTGTACCGACGGCCCTGATTACCCTCCACTTACGTTACGTGAGAAGTGATTGACACTACCTCCCCATAGCCTTCTGTCAGGCAGTTGACCCTTCAGTGCACGCATGGACGAATCAGAGCGGACATCCTAGCCGCTGGTCATTTAACCCGCGCGAGCATCAACGGATCAAGATTAAGTAAGCCCCGCCCCCTGTCTGCCACACTTTATCCTTTCTTCAGCTTAGGCAGTAATTGACACTTACGAGCCTTACCTGCACTATTGCACAACACTCAACCAGGGTGTCATTCACATAGGCATGACCATCATTCGCATTGCGTAAAGGCTTTTTGACATACCCCGCTCGCGTCGCGCTCTGACCAGATGTGGAGCGAGAAGTGTGCAGTGACGCTTATTTTTTCTGGTGTTTACGATCATGCAAATTTGATCCCAAATTATTTTTGATCACTTGAATGAGAGGCGGCGAACATCTCGACTTCAGAGACGTTAGACCTTTCATATTCTCTCCAGTTTTATTTTAACATGTATTCTTTCTTTCCCTCTGATGTAGACATGTCCTGGTCTTTAAAAGAAATTGTTTTTTAATTTTCAAAGGAGAGTAATGAGAAGGCTTAGGTGCTTCTTTGAAACCAACCAAAAATCCCATTTCCCTCAAAGAAAATGCTCTGCAAATCTACTCAAAATGCAGTTAGACTGCAAAAAGTATATTCTAAACAGTATAGATACAATTTAAATCTGACTCCGTTTTCACACCTCACTAGCAATAAGTAATGATATCCCTTAACTTAAACTTAAATGAAACGCACAAACTAGCTAAAAAATCATTTTATAATGGATAGTCCGCCTAAGCGGGATGCCCGCTTAAGGGGGACGATTCGTCGGGAACAGAGCCGTCTCGCTTAAGCGGGTTCCACTGTATTAGTACCTGTGCAATAATCCATATTTATACTTAACAGGGTGTAGGCACTATTCAGTGTGCTGATATTTTTAATCACATACTGATGGTCAATGAATGTGAAGGCATCATTATTCTCGCTCTGAAATAAAACAAGGGACTGACAATATTTTCTGAGTTTAAAAGATCTCAGCTCCTAACCTTTCCAATGGCTGGAAAATCAAAACGCACCTAACCAAACCAGCTTGAATGAAATCTCCATGACTTTTGGCATTAACCCTTTGGGCCTGAAAGACCATTATTTCATTTTCAGCCTGGTCTTACAGCATATGTATCTTACAAGGCTTGTAAATCAGCCTCTGCAGGTTTGGCTTTGTCAGGAGCCAATGAAATAGGGCTTTATAAAGGGGGTGGTAAGCTCATAGACTTAAGATCTAAACTTTCATTACAAAAAAAAAAATCATCCTTATCCACTGGCCTTTCACTAAGGGACCTAAATTCTCTTTCAATTCAAGGCTATCATAAATCTTTTCAGTAAGGGAAACCTTGCTCCTGATTCATACTACAGGCACAGTTCAAAATTTTACCTTTCCCATCATACTGGCCAGCTGCTCACTGTTGAACCCTCTATAATCCTGGCTCTCCTCTGCTGTTATGTGATATGGAGGTGAGTTACAAATGAGTATACAATGACGCTGGGTGGGTTTGCTGAAAACAAAATCACACAAAAGAGTCTGTTATGAAGTAAAAAAATATGACTCATCTCACAGTTCAGTAGAAAGAGTAACTACAGAGTGGTTAATACCTGACCTAAAAATGTGACACAGGCTAAAAAACAGGTTATCTCAAGATACAGAGGAAAGAAACAGACTGATTAATTTGAAATACAAAGACCTATTTGTTCACTAAATAACGCCAGATCCCTCTTGAACGCTGTTGGTTTGTCTTGCATGTTTATACAATGTTTCACATCTAGTTCATGATCCTCATTGCCACCTACCCAGAGTATCTGAGCTGCTTGATTTCATCCAAACACTGTAATGCAGTGCTGAGACCTTCAGACACATGGCTACAGCTCTGTCCTGCTCCACCAATGAACCTGAGGCAAAGAGGCAGAAATGTGCATCTATTAGGGATCTGGTTTATAATTCTGTCATCATTATTTCTTTTCCCAATAAATAACATGCAAATCACTAATACCTTTTGTGACAGATCAGAATGTACTTGCACTATAGCTAATGCCTTTTTATGTAATGTTTAACTGTCAGAACATTTAAAAAAAAAAAAAAAATCGTGAGACATTCACATTGCATGCATTCCATTTAACTGAAAATTGAAACATTTAAAAGATCATAAATGCAATGATCAATAAAAGGATAATTATTGTTGTTGATGTAGACATACAAATATTACTGCAGAGGAGATAGAAGACAAATATAGTGGGTAGATGGTCACATAGACAGTTACAGATGTATGTGTCTCCCCCTAGTATGCTTAGTACATACAGCATATTGCAACATAGTGGTAAACCAGAAATGAACACCCTGTCCTGATTCATAAAGGGCTTGAGAATCATGTGATCACAATAGCGCATTAAGAAAGATCCATAGGCCTGGCAGCACCTGGCTGCGCTGTTTCCAAACCTTTGCTGTTCCCGACAAATTCACTCATATGGAAATCAAACAGGGAGCAAGGTTATCTTATGCCAGGCAATCAGTGTCACACTAAGCTCTTACTCCCTTATAGTCCATTTCAAAACTTAAAACCCTCTTTGAAAAGGTGTACCGTAAAGTCATCAGCTAGAAATACTTGGAAATTCGCAGGTTTTTAAGATGTGTTTATGATGACCTTAGAAATGAGTCATATTTTAAATTAGAGCCTTTCAGCCATTATAAAAAAAAAAAAAGTGATTATTTATTTACACTAAGACAATGCTTCAATTCCTAGGTCACAAATATAAGCATGTCATGAAAACATCAATGGGTCCTTGACATTAGCAACATACGATAAGCATGTTTAATTTAGGAGAAACATTAAAATATTAATCTTATTTTAACTTGAACGAGTCTAGACAAGATAAGACAGTAGTATTGCTGCCCTAAACTCAGCGAAGCAGTTTTCACTTCTGTAATTATTAATTTTTCTTACTTAAAATAGAAGTCCTTATCTACCTCTCAGTCCATGGTGATGTAATAACTTCTTTGAACCAAACCTCCCAACAATCTCATGCTGAATAACATCTTTGTAATGACTGCTAACAGCATTTGCCAACCTGTTACACCACTGGCTACTTAACTGCAAGTGTGTTTCCCAGTTCACAACTTGTGGGTTAAGCTTCCCCCATAATGTGCTAATACTGGCAACTTATGAGTAAGGGTACGTATGAAAGAGGATTTGGGTTTTCTCAGCCCTCTTCAATTTGCTGACAGTGTTTCACCAGGGGAATATATGCAGAATATACTGTTCAAAAATTACTATAAACTAATTCATTTTCACAGAATTTTTTTTTTTTCGGTTCATCACAGTGGGTGTAGGTAACATTTTTTTTTGTCATGAATGTTAGGCAATAAATGATAATAGGTTGAATTTCTCAAACATGCAGAGTTGTACAGTATGAAAATTGAAAATGTTGTTTTTCAAGAAAATGTATGACAACAAATGCAAAAGTAATATTCATAAACTACTTTAATGGTTTTTACCTAACACCCAACACATCAGTGCCATGTTGGTGAAAAATAAAAGGTAAAAGGTAAATATCCAGAATTAGTGTGAAAGTCAGCACCGTTTTTTGTCATTTGGTAGCAATCACGTGGACAGACATAAAGGCAAGTAAGCCCTATAAACAAAATAGGCCGATGATGTGGAAATGTCACTTTATCTTGGAAAACATCTATATGTAGGCTGTATTAGCTGATCATGGAGTTCATCACAACATGCACATACCTTAAGGTACAAAAGATCTTATACATTCCAAAGGGCAAAAGGGCACTGGTGTATAGTACCAGCTTTCTAAAGCCTTTCACAAGAAACAAAATTTCTATACATGGAACCCATAAGATTAAACTCAATCAGAATTTGGAATAAAGACTAGAATTATAAGTACATGTACACAAAAGTACTGGAAAAATAACTTTCAAACCAGTAAAAACAAGTGCACCAAACAATGACATCATTTTCCGCATCACTGAATTAATCATACTGAACAGCTAATAAAGATCAGAAAAACCTGTTACCATGACAACATGATGTGAACAAATTATGTCCAATAGCACACATCCATTTCACTTTGGCCAAAGCTACGGCTGTTTTTACTAGCAGTGGGTCTACAGGGATCTTTGTGCACTTACTGTAAATTGTCAAAAGACTGAATCAGCTCATAAGTGCTGGTGGTTGGATAAGTACAGTCTGAAGCCATTTCAGGAGCTGAGTCTCCGGCTGTGTAGGTCACCAGACAGTAAAGAGTACAGTTATACTGCAGACAGACAGAAAAAAACAACTTGCATTATGAGTCACTTTGATTCAGTCATATGAACATTTTTGACAACACACTGTGCCACAGCATCTACAAGTTATTCAAGTGTAAAACTTTATTCATGATCATTTGGCAACCTGGGAACACACTTTCCACTATTTTGCATCTCACAAATTTTGTCACTCCCTGTAACAGAATATTCATGTCACTCTTATAAAACTCACTGCCAAATGTGCAACTCCTTTATGATGTCACTCCTATCTTATGTCCCTTCTCTTATACTATAGGAATCTACCCAGTACTAGGCCTGGGCAAAAAGTAATCGGGTACCCGGGTCCCGAAATACCTATTAGCCGCCGGGACCCGAGATTACTTTTGAAAAACCCGGGTTTAGTAATCGTGTAACCACCAGAGGAGCCCTAGATAACCCTGGTTGTGTAATTGTTTACTCACCAGGAGACAGTGGATGAAGCCGGGCTTAGTAATCGTGTATTCATGAGAAAAGACACTGGTTAAGTAAGCATGCCTTATCAGGCTTGAAACAACAGAATAATGTGTCATCTAAGTAACCCACAGGTAAAAGCAGCTAGCGACCAGCAGTTCCTCCCTCAAGTCCCCTTCTCCCTCTCGTCCTCAGAATTTATTTCCGCCGTTTGATGATTTCTGTATCTTTACCATAAACAATCCGAAGTTTGCAATTGCGAATGGTTATGGTCTTTTCTATTTATATTACTACATGTAGTTTATATTATTTTGGTTTTTATTGTCTTGCCTTCACATACATGTAATAACATTTTCTTTACAATTTCTCTGTGTACTCTGAAGTCTGAAGGTTTACCTACTATTATATAAGATGATAAAACATTGAAAGAAAACAAGAACAACAATAAAAAAAAGGTATAATTGAGAAGAAAAAAAAATCCATTTTCACTGTTGGAAAATGTAAAAAAAAAAGGAACAAACAAAAAAAAGCTAGTCCTCATCACCGCGTTAGAACAGCTAAGGGGATAACCTCAAACCCGAAACCCAGACGAAGCCCGGGTGGGTAACGATAGGGACCTGGGCGGGTACGATGCCTGGGGTGGGCGGGTAACGAGCTTTACTCATAGTGATAGAAGAAGCCATTAATTGCTAATGTATCTCGCCAGCTAGGTAGTAATCGGGAGTAATCGGGTACCCGGGTTTTGAATATGGCGATTAGTATTACCCGAGATTACTTCTTCAACCGGGTTTGGCACAGGCCTACCCAGTACCCATATTTTTTATTTTGCCATTTCCTGTAAATTGTAATGTCAAGTGCCCACTCCTGAAAATATAACTGGATACATGGTTGTTCTGTACTTACATCATGTCCTGTGTCAATGGAACTTGGTGGTCCACCACTGAAATATCTAGAAGGTAAAACAAAAGTATTAAAGGCATTACTTAAGAATAAAGTCATTTTGATTTACAAACAGTGTGTGTTAGATACAGAGTGATTAAAACTTTTAGAACTTTGCATCATAACCATGTTGAGGAAACAACTGGCACATAGAAATTTTAGCTCACTTTTCATCCATTCTGAAAGTCTAAAACATTATCAGAAATCCCCATGTTTTATCCATACAAATAGCGTCTTACACTATTAAATAATATTCCGAAGAAGATTATTCTTCAAACTCCTGTCGTCCTGAAAGACTGCTCTGATAGAAACCCTCAAGGGGTTACTTCACTGTTTTGAGGCGTTTCAAGTAACTGTAGCTTATCATTTACTTAACAACACGAGAATTAGCAAGTATCTGTGAAGAATGACTCTGGCCCTGTCAAGTTATTTTAATTAATTACAAAAGCGCTACCATTTCCCCAACCTTTTTCAACCACATTTTTCAACCATATTTTTGACAAATGGTGTACAAATTGTGATATCAAGACATGAATGTAATGACAGGTAATATGCAACTGTGGGACAAGGGTTAATCTGGTATCCAGGGCCAAAGCAAAATTTAGCGCCCCTCTTCCTGCCTCACTCAGTCTCCTTCCAGCAACATTAGTGTTGATTTTTAAACAAAAATTCTTCACCATCATTTTCTCCTATTATCCCAACATCTGTTTTGCCTGTTGTGCATCTTTTCTCTTTTGTTGGTGATTATCTCACTTCACCTCTAAAACTGCCTCTGCCCACCACTTCATTTTTTTCTAATTGTTGAAAACATGGCATGTCCAAACTCGGGTCCAGCCAATTCTTCTCTTTGATAAAAAAAGATCAGCTCCTTTTATCACTATCACAAAAGTTTTTATGAGTATTCTACAAAATACAACTGATGACCTTCACAACCTCTAACCTTACAATATGCCTGGGCTAATACTAGCAGGGAATTTTACCTTTGTAAGAATTCTACTAACAGGCCTTGACAAAAAAATAATGCTTAGTCAATGTAAACCTACTGCATTACACCGAGAAGCAGTATCTGATACTACAAAGTGCAAACTGTCAACTTCAATTTAAATGAAAATATCAAGAAAAAGAAATGTTCACAGTCATTTTTATGATCTGGCATCCATGTCGAAAGGATGGGAACAGATAATTTCAAGAGGGCAGCAACAACACTTATTTACAAAGTCTTTGTCGTTTTGCACTTTTTGGTATATAAGATCTGGATTTAATCTAATGGAGATTTTCAGAGACCCCAAAGCAAAAATATCAGCTCCAGGGGAATAAGCTATCTCCAGACTACACCACTGGCTGAGGTTGCATGATTAAGAAGCTTAAATCTGAGTTGACATTATGAACCTTTGATGACAACTGTGTCGAAAATGTTCATGAAGTCAAAAAGCTAAAGATTTTTTTGTTGTCAGTAGTAGAATATCAATACAGAAACAACTTCTGCAAACACACCATAGACTGACTTGTGTAACTGAATCCCAGAAATATATGTTGATAAGACTTTTCGTCATAAGAAAATGCCAACAGTAAAATTTAGTCAGTTGGAAAAAAGTTTATAGGAAAAAAGTGATAAAGATAATGTAAAGGGTTTGCCTTGTGTAGTCTTTAAAAAAGCCTATATTGTCCCTTAGGGAGTGCTACATCTACCTCATTCAACAAAGAATGGACAATGCACATCAATAGCCCTAGGTGGTGTGGTGTGATGCATACATGTTCTTTGTGCTACCATTTTAAATTTACTTTCTGTGTCTTTTCCTTTATATCTCCCCACCCCGACAAAAAAACCTTGCATATTATATATGTTCTTACTTCCACCTTATGTTGAGATGTACAGCACAATCCTGTTAACACAAAACTGTAAAATGTAAGAGAAGGAAACAATAGTCTTAATCAATAACAGTTGTGAGCGCAGACTTTGGTATGTTGTGGTATTTCACAGTTTCAAATTTAAGAATATTTCCTGATCACCATCTTTCAGCAATTGCATTTTAAATTTAGGAGATAGTGAAATTTGTTTTCTCTTTGCCATCCTGTTCACCAAGAAGGCGAAGTATCAAAGTAACTGAAAAGAATTCTCAGTGTGGTGCAAGAATATGAAAACTAACATGCCAACATGGATTATTGGATACTTTAAGTTGTTATTACTTTTAATGTAATCTCCATGTACCTGACCGTCAGTAGACAAGGAACAGGAAAACTACAATGGCAGCAGCTCAATTTTCCCTTTCTCCATCACTTTTTCCTTTTTTTCCAATGCATCAACTGTCATGTTATCAAGGGTTATGGAATTACCATTTCCATGAAGTATCTTACTATGAATTGTGTGGACCTCTAGACAGGGATTTTCTTTTCGTTCAGGGTAACAGAGATTCTGGGTAAAATTTTTTGTGTTAAATTTTCGACTAAAGTGCTAGAAAAAATGTGATTTCCGACAGTTTTTATATTTTCAATATCAAGTTTTAGATCAAAAGTCATCATTTTTGCTAAAAAATAATATTTCGAAATTAATTTTACAACTTTTAACCTATTCTGAAATTGTAAGAAAAAAACCGTACCGGAAGCGTCACGTCAGCGCGGAAGTCGCAGTGTTTTCGATCGAGAACAATGGCAAATACGGTCGAGCCGTATCAGTTCGAGCCCCTGCGCCGAAAAACAGATGACGAGGATATAATTGAGGAGAAGACTATTGGATCATCAGTTCAGGAATGGTAAGCAAGCATTCTGTCACAGTTTAGTGCACAACAATAACCCATTGTTTCCACGCGGGAGCGAGCCCTACTGAGTGCAGCGCTACGCGTAATAGCCTTGAGCCCGACGCGTAATAGCCTTCAGGCGTGTACACAGTGTTGGTGACGTCACGTATTTCTGGCGAGGCGAGCAGCGGTAACGCTAACACAGTAGGGCATGGGCATGTGCTATTCTTTGTGATTTCTTCGAAATGCGTTACATTTGATGGGTTTGAGAAGGTCAGTAGGAAGTTTGAATCACTGATGCATGTTAAAATAGTAATTTCACAGGATTCTGTGCACTACCCATAAAAGTACTTTAGTCGCACTTTAAGTGAACTCTAAATTGTATCCTGCTTGCAGGGTCACTCAAGGATGACAGTAGGCAGTGCACAACACACAAAATATGAATGCACCATGCCACACCACACTGCATCATCTAGTCTAGGGCTTGTAAGTGTCATTGCCCACTGTTAGTTGAAAGGGATGGACCCAGGGCTACCTAACAGTACAATATACCCTCTTGGCCAGGACTATGAGAGATGAATCCTCTACATTCAGTTTGTCTTAAAACTGTTTTTTTTTATTATCAACTTTATCCTAGAATGGTATGCAGCACCTATTTGTCTGTGGCAAGCTTTCTATTTATAAATTATATGTCTCATACTTTTGTCTTTGCCTTATTACTCTCATATGTGACAGAATATATATAGACTATTCAATAGGGAAAACTTTCCAATATTTAATGTTACCTGAGTGACTGGGGTAGCTAGCTAAACCTTCTGCCCTGCTGCTAGGCTAAACAAAGTCTGTACGAAATCTGAGCCAGGTTTGCATCAACTATCTACAAAATAGGCTATATTATTATATTAATGCTCCCCCCCACACTCATTTCCTCCCACTTAGTGACTTACTCCAGTGTTGGGAGAAGATACGACGTCTTTATTTCCTCCAAATAAGGAACCAGATTTGCAGTCTTTTCCACAACGATGACAACATCATAAACAGGATCATCATCCTGCTGCTGCTGAGTGCTTGTCACAACCATAACCATAACTTTCACAGACTTCCAATCTAGACGAGAGATCTAGAATCTTGATCTAGATCTAGTCTGTCTATATAATTAATTGATCTAGACAGTTCACTGAGTACTGACTCGGGGTTACAGAGTCTACTCTCTATCGCTTGCGACTTGATAATGTTCGGACAGAATGATGTACTAAATAGTACACCTTGAAAAAGAAATCTAGTCTAGACTCCAGACTAGATCTAGATCAGAACTTCATCTATCTGAAAAATGCTCAAATTCATCTGAATCTAGACTCTTACAATTAGACTAATCTACATCTCTCCCGGCTAGTCTAGATTTTTTAAGCGAGTTTCTTTAGGTCTACACGGAAATAGATATTCCACCGGAAGTAAACAAATTGCGGCCAGGTACACCAACACTAGCAATACTACTTTGTTTTGTTGAATTTTAATTTTAGAACAGTATTTTAATACGAGGATGTAGTATAATAAATAATTTTTTTTTTGATGCATCAAATCCGTGGGGTATCAAAAACTAATCAAGCCATCTTTAGGAATCTATTTCGAGGATCCTAATGAAGATGAAAATCGTCAGTGGCAGTCTTAGCTTAAAGAGGGATGTCACTTTTACGAAAATGTAAAGACTTATTTTTAATTAGGATGTCCTCCTAAAATTCCCGTGACAGTGACAATAACAATAATAATAACAATATCGTTATTTGCTCACTTTCATTAGACTATAGACAAATGAGCATTAAATATTACATTTTACAATAGCGTAAAAAAGGCAAAATCAAAGCTAGTCCATCCAGTTCAGGGCATACACAAAGAGTAATTAATAGGGTATTACATAAGAATTTGTTATGGCAGAAAATCCAATACCTACACCCTAACATTTTCAGTTATTATTTTGATTAATCTCGAAAGGCTTTTTAACAGTTTCATATTGGTAGTTTTCGTTAGGTCATTATATTTCAAAATATTTGGATGATTGTGGAAGTATCTAGGCAGAAGTCGTTTACGATACGGTATTCACTTAATTCCGTGCAGCATAAAAGAGAATGAAATTCGTCACCCAGATCTTTCCTGCATAGATGACAAATTCTATCGTTATAAGGTATATTATGGAATCTTCCCGTTTCCACTTGAAGCCGATGATTAATTGTTCTGTATTTCAGGGAAAGGGGGNNNGGGGGGGGGGGTTCCAAAAAAGCAATGTAAGATTCCATTTGCCAGTTGGTATTTTTCAGATGAACCAATTAATTTCTTCTCTTATTGTTTTCTTGCATTCTGTGCGACAAGACTGTAAATATTTTTTTATTATTTATCATCAATTCTTGCTTTAATTTCTGAGATTTTCGGTTTTTGTAAGCAGTTTTGATAAGTCCAATAGATGTTAAAACCAGTACTTTGCAAGACATCTCTAATGCATACTAACCATGGACAGTGTCCTAGACCCTACAGCGGATCTTTTCGCATAAGCCAGTACAAGATATAAGATAGTTTTTCTTTCTTCCCAGTTATAATTACTGCCCAAAATGATATCATGCGCTTTTGAATGTCGGCAACCAATGAGTGTTTACCTAATTCTCCAAATATCATACGTCTGGGAATGCTGGGTTTTAACTTAAAGGAAGACTGCACCGTCCTACAGACCATATTAAATCATACAGTACCCTATTATTCCAATAAAACAGCCTTTCAAGTGTCTGTCATAATGATATGACGCCTCTGCTGGCCCCAGACAACCCATAGGATTACATTATCCAAAGTCCGAATTGTTAAAACCACTGCGCGCGTGGCGGCCATAAGCTTACGTCAAATACGTTCTTGCCACATGGCCCAGCTGTCTAGCCAGTGCTGTGCGGACGGGTGATAGCATGTTGGTATGAATGTTTTAATTCCTCTGTGAACAGTAGATATGCCAAACAAAATCATGCTGAGGCAATAAAAATGCAGAATACTTTTTCTGGCTTACTCTATCAAACTTTACATTTGAATTTGGAATACCAGAACCTTAATTAAAAGCTGAATAATACATTGTCAGGTAGAGGTGTCTGCAGATGCTGGAACGTAAGTGACGTCAGCGTTTTTGCCGCGGGCTTCTGCTGATCGGGGAAGGGGAATAATTCTGGACTTAAGGGCCAAACCCGGTAACTCTAGCTCTCCTTATTGCGTCATATTACATACGCGCACGATAACAGAATGATGCTCTTTCTTCGCAAAATTGACTCGGTGGGCACCATAGATAATTTTTAGAGAGAAAAGGTATTGAAAAGTGGAAAATTATTTTTGATGTGCGTGTCCTACTTTAAGTATCATTCTATAGTAGGCCTACTTTAAGCGAAACTGATCAAAGGATAGATACATCTTCAAATCCCCATATTTTGGCTCCGTATAACCAGATAGGTTCAATACATTTTGAGAATAGATCACTTTGACAGTCTAACAGAACGAAATTTGTCCTGCTCCGGCGTAGCAATGCATAAACAGCTCTTCTCGTTTTCTCAGCATTTTCATAGCTGTGATGAAGCGACCATTTTTAGTAAACGTCACTCCCAGATATTTGAACCTATTTACTACCTCTAACACCATATTATTTATATGCACCTTAGGTTTCCTATAGGTCCTTCCAGACACCATAACTTTGGTTTTAGATATATTTATATTCAGGTTCCAATTCTGACAATACCTTTGGTAATCTATCAACAAAACCTGTAACTTACCACTACTGTCAGCAACGAGTATACTATTGTCTGCATACATAAGGAGCAATAACGTAATGTATAGTATTCAATATGATCATGTTCACAATCGACTTTCACACCACTATTACCTGTGACAGACAGTCATACAAATCATTCATACAATTATATGGAAAAGAGTATTGAACTCAAATTTTAATGTTCTCCTTCCCTGAGTCCCATTTGACAGTTGAATAAGGGTGTTATTTGCCCTTGCAATGACACATATGACTTAATGTTAGTATACATTGAATATATAGTTCTAAACATATTATTACCAATACTAGATACAGACAGTTTACGAATTAACACCATTCTAGATACGCTCGGGAAAGCTTTGCGGAGATTAATGAAGGCAGCAAAAATGGGCTTATTTCTTGTTTTCATTAAATTTTGTAATGCATGTAAAAATACAAACATTCCATCTATTGTGGAATAGGCCTATCCCTCTCTAAAGCCTATTTGCTCCTTCCCAATGATCTTGTTTTCATTCAAAAACTTGCCGAGGCGAGCATTTATGAGGGAAGTAAACAATTTTCCCAGACAACTAAGTATTGTAATATACCTATAATTATCTGGGTCCTTTCTGCTACCCTTGTTTTTGTAGATAGGCCTAACTTCTCCGATAGTCAAAGCTTCTGGTACTATTCCCCATGAACAGGAAATATTGAAGAGCTTTACATACATCTTCATCATTAGGTGCTCTGTGCTTTTAATAAATTCGTTTTTAATATCATCATCACCTGCTGCTTTGTTATTTCTCAACTTTTTAATGCATTCATATATGTCATTCGCAGTTAATGGCTGGTCCAAGTGTTTATTATTAGTAACAGTGAATTCATTGGCACCGGTTAGAAGAGTGTCATCTTTGTTGAGGTTCTTGAAAAAGTTTAAAAAAATCATTAATATTAATATCTTCATTACTGTCCTCATGCTTAAATTTCAAATTTTTTATTGATGAATTTCCAGTAGTCTCGTGCATTACCATGTCGATGTAACTGATGATATCGATTTCGAATTACTTTTTTTGTGACCACAGAATGCGCTTTTCAGTTCTTTCTTATACACTGTATTCTTTACCCGAAAGCTTCGTTCGCTCTAGGTCTTCTTCGGTCCTTGTAACACTGTGGCGTTTCTTAGCCTTATGGAATAAAATTCGTTTTGATTGGCAGGAACTCGTAATATATGTTTTTTTAAAAAAATGATTTTATCTTACGGTGTGCTGATTTAGGGTAACGCTGCTTCTTTACGCCAAGTGATTTAAGCCCAGCTTGTGTGAATAGTTCCTGTATGTCACTGCAAGCTGTATTTATGCAATATAGAGCATTGGATTTATAATCTAAATGACTCTCGAGTAGGCGATCTTTGCAGTGTCCAATGCTGAAATAAAACTCTGCAATTTACATGGGTCCCACGCACCTATCTTTGTAAGCATAGCCGCCGTGTCCCCAGGTGGCTGTGAGTACGCAGTCCCGTCACAGTTTGCCGCTTCATATTCAGCAATGTTCTTAAGCATTACTAGCTCTATAGTCCGGCCGCTTATGACATGTTTGCGTGCAAATCGTGCACTTTGTGATACCAAATCGACCTTCACATGGTAAAATCTACATCTTTTTCTGATTCTAAAACGAGGTGGGCCGTCATGGTATCACCACTGGAACCACCTAAAAATGGGTCTTGAAGATGCGAAAAAACGCGGACGCTTCCTGTGTTTACCCTAATTACAGTTAAGTGAGAAACAAATACTTTTCCATGTAAAAGGTCTGTTGAAATCATCTGGAAACAATGACCAAATATTTGTTTTCACATTTGGTAGTGTTCTCCATAATGTAAACATGCATATTCTTTTTAAAACGAATTTTAATTTTTAGAACACGCATTAGGCCGGAACTTTTTTTAGGCTGACGTGTTGATGAAATTTTAGTTCAGCGATTTAGAACATAACTGATCGCTAAAAGTCTATTTCAGAATACTCCAAAACTTTTTGTCTAAGTTAATAAAACGGTATTTCACGACTTTGGATCAACATTAACTGCTTCCAATTGTAATCAAAAGAATACCCACCTTAAAAGATACCACGGGCATTTCCATCTTAACGACACCGGTGTAATGTTGCAGGGCGGGCGATAGCAATTCTATTCTCGATAACGAATACGAGTTGCGGTAACAACCCAAAACAGGGATATAAAAGCTGCGTTTTCAGTTTAAAATTTCATTTATTGCATTCGTTAAATTACTTCCATGTTTTTGCATCAAGTTTATTACGATATCATTGAAAACGCAATCCGCAGTTTATAACTTAAAGGTTCTCAGTATCCTACTCCGTTGTATTCGAAATTATTCAGTATCGAATGGTTTGTGATAGTGCTTTGTCAGCTTAGCACTAGACGGTGTCGCATTAATTTTTGCTCTTCAATATTGGCAGGTTAGGAACCAAAATTAAGTTTTGTATTCTTATTCGTATAATAAATATCATGTATCCCCATTGTTTGAACACAGCCGTTAGTGACTAAACTGTCAAATCACAAATTCATGCACTTTCCATATATAACAGTCTAGATCTAATGATTAGGTGTAGAAATCAGTCCTTTCATTAAAGAGCGATGCCACATTTGCCGTTCGAAAAAATTGACTGTGATTCAGTCCCTCGCCAAACATTCAAAAGACACAAATAAAACATAACAACATGTTCTTTGTGAATTTTTTACTGCATTCTGTGACTTCTTCACCGCGTTCTCAGTGCTACTGATGTCAGCTTGTAATTTTTTCTTCACTAAACAGATATACTGGGAAAAAAAAAAGAAAGGTTGGCTGAAAGAAAACAAGAAGTTAAAAGAAAACACAAAAGCAAGAATCAAACTGGATAGAAGTAATTGCAGTCTGTTAATCACAAATCAGAAATATCCATGTGTACTCAGAATATGACCTAACAAAAAAGAAAAAGAATACAGTCTAAGAAAGTTGGTTGTAGACATCTCATAGTATAGAGCAGCAGGTTTTCTTCCATTTCCCAAATATGTAAAATGTCTTCTAAGGTCTCACCGCTAGAAAAATCTGTTATCAGCTGCAGAGAACAATGTTCCATATCACATAATCACGCCCAAAAATATTTTCATCATCGAAGCTCAACAAAGAAGAAAGACAAACGGAAGGAAGGTTTTCAGAATCTAAAGAAGCAGGATCAGAACACAGAGTCAGAGCCAACACAAAGGACAGCCGCCAAGCACATAGTCGGTCCATTGGAAAAACAAGAACCAGACGTACTTAGACTCACGCTCTACCTGTCAGCCTACAGCTTTTTAAAGCAATTTTTGCGGTTTGTGGAAATACAAGCGTAGAGGGGAGGAAGGGGGTGAGGAGTACCTGGGCAGAAGCAATTGCACTAACTATAATTCGTAGTTCTGCATATTGCCATATCTTTCAATGAATTAAGAGGTATGACAATGTTTACAGCAGATGATGTGATTGCTACCGCTGCCAGGCACCACAAGACTTGTTATACTTGTAAAGCTGCAGAAGATAATATGAGAAAACTTTTGACACTGCTGTGAGACATTATGAGTATACACTTATTCACAACCCTGTCAGAATCACCCATTTTCAAATCGGATTTCAGGTCTGTCGGCACACAGAAGTCAAAACTATCGTTGTTACAATGTCCAAAATATATGGAAATTATCCACAAAAGAGGGTAAAGGGTGCAACCCCTGAGAAAATCGTTCTCAAAACTGCACAGCTCTTGTGACAAGAGGTAAACTAAATGCCGTTTAGCCGTAACCAGTTTGGGGGAAAAAATGGATTTATGCACATAGTCTTTAGTCAGCTAATCATTCCCTCTCTTCTGTCCATACCCATAAACTTTATTTTGTTGATGATCGCTTTCACAGACCAGTGTCTGCACCAGTCTCAGGTTATGGACAAGCGTATCCTTTTCCAACTTTCACAGATCTGCTTGTACTCTTTAGAGACAACTAAACATTATATGCGGGTGCCAGCGTGTACCTACGAAGCGACCTTGGAGGGGAAAAAACTGCCTACCCCGTGTACTTCGGATTAGTGGTATTTTTAGAGACCTCACTTAAAGAAGAGAATGTCATTTGGATCTTCTGCATGAACAGATTTGGGATATCAAATCACATTTACAAAATCTGTTTTAACTTCTTTCAAGAGATGAATATGGTGTGCCCTCCTGAAGTGCACATAATATTAAGTATCTTTACCAATGGTGTCGTTGATAATAAAGACCATAATCCTGAGTCGCCGAAAAGATTTTTCTCATTCAGCAGATGGAATTTCGGACGACTGTGCAACTTTGGAGAAGCAGACAGACATTCAAAAAGACACGACTTCTGATTCTTACAGGTTTGCTTTTTTCTGTCATTACATTCAGTGAATAATAACAAAAGAAATGGAAGTAAACCTGTCTCGAAAAACCAGTAGGGCGCTAGGCCATGGGTGATCACTGCTCACAACTAGACTAGATCTTATCACTAGGGCTAAATTCATGTCGGTCTGCCTTATGAGTTTGCTCAAACATTTAGAATCTTGTAAGTGCAAGCATTCTGCTGCAGTGTTGTACGCAATGGAAACTTAGTGCCACTGGGGTAGAATCCCGTCATAACACTGACCAGCCTGTTTACGCAATAACAGATAGACTATGCTTATAAAGATGGCAGAATGATTGGCGTCTGGGTTAGCCCGTTTTTGAACTGAGCGGTTTTAATTTTGCTGAACTGATGAGTCAGTAGAAAATGCGTGAGTTGAAAATCTCAATAAACGCCTTTGTGACGCACCTGGTCGACGCAGATATAAAGTGTTGCCTATCAATGGAAAGGGCTTGTTTTATCTTGTTTGAAAAACAGTACCATTATGTTAAGCGGTATTCATTTTGCTGAGTTAGAGAGGCGGTTGTACAGTGGGGTAACTGAAAATTTCAGTCCGTCATTGTGCCTCGTTTAGCCATCAGAGATATCAAGTGTTGCATGCCAATGGGAAGGTCTTGCTGGGCTCTGTTTAAAAATATGTATCGTTACATTAAGCGGTATTGATTTTGCAGAATGCCAAGGGGTTGAAAACTCGTATTTTACTTAAACAAAGAAGGATCACAGGAGAGTTCAGCCAAGATGGGCCCACCTCATTTTCGTTATCACTTGGCATAACGAACTTGTTTTAAAAGCGGTATGTTGGTATCAAAAAGTGCACGATCGATGTAACATCCTCCCCCACTACTATAGGGATATGCATGTAACCGGGTGGAAAGGCATATAGCATAGTATTCTCTACTCAGTATTAAGGGGGAGGAATGTGTGAGCTCAGTCGGATTATTTTTTAGAGGTTACATATTATTTTAAGTAAGTGTGTCACCAGGGATTTAACCAAATTACTGTGAATGATCAATTTTGAGAAGAAGGCCAGAAAAAAAACCTACGCTAGAAAATTTCTGTCCCTGCCGGGGATCGAACCAAGGTCTCTCAGCTTGCAAGTCTGAATGTGTTGCCACTATATCACAGGAAAGCTAACTTCGCAGCAATTTAATTCTTAAATACCTACTGCCTGAATCGGTCCCTAACTTCCACGTGCAAACCTAGTATCTACCCGTAACACACTTCCCGACTGCTCACACCCACATGCGATAGCATTGGACAGTAATCAGTTACTTTACAACACAGAATAGTCTACCATTCTCTCACTGGCAATGAAATAATCAGTCACAGAATCATGAATTGATGTACATCCACCAGACACCTTGCCATAACGACCATTGCATAATACATATTCAGAGATTGCACAGTACTGAACAGATAATTGCCCCAATTATTTACTTTATGCTTACAGTCAGTGTTTCTTACCAGCGGTAACCCAGCACTTTCCAACTTTGATTTGATATCAATGATATGTGCAGAGATGTCATATTCATTCAAGTTCAATTAGCTCCAGTTTCAGTATCTACATGAACGTTACCTTTGTTACCTGTGTGGGCAATGACGTCTTCCATGATCAAACAACTAGGCATGAATAAGAAATTATTCATATAATCATTTTCTAAGTCCAGGAAAGCCTGACGGCTGGAGTAGGGTGACTTTTCAGGTGAAATATAAACCACACCAGTCACAAAAGGGTCAGTAGTATCCTCAGTTCCTGATAGTATACACCAAGGTACATCATCATAATCAGTTTCAACTACAGAGACATTACATTTCATACTGCTTCTGACAGCCAAAGCTATACCACCAGACGTTCATTCACCTTTGCTAACCCTAAATTTGTGATAGCGTATGTATCCCGGGATACTTATAACATCATCCTTTTCATCTCATTAACAAACGTCAAACTGACCAACTTTGTTTCGGTCAAACCAACAATATCGTAATTGTGGACACATTCAAGAAATTCACGGCAGTACCCTTCGTTAATGTCTAGATTTGCCCGAAATTTATCCATATTTATTTGTCTGCGAACATGTTTTTTTTAAATTTTGTCCTAGGCTCGGGATCTTTCGTTCAAGTATTCGACTGTAGTGTATCAATACCCAGAATATCGTTTGATGTGACAACTGTATCATTTGACTTTTCTGTCATTATTTAGACTTAAAGGTCATATACAATCATGAAACAACACGTATTCCTTAAATTTTTGTGACACGTAACTGCATCTGAATAGATTACACATCTGGGCCTCGGAACAGCGCCCCTGACGTAACAGGATCCACCGAACAGCGCTCTTTCGAAATCCATGGAACAGCGCCCTTGTGCGAGTACGCCTTCGAATACGCATATGATTTGTTCATTCGATTTCAACAACAATACATGGGTGAGAGAAACATGGGTTGTCGAGTTGAGCTCACTGAGCTGTTATTCTCATGACTGTCCTTTCCAGACATTACATTATATTCAGATATTTCCAGGGGCGTAGGCCTACCTAAGAGGGGGTTAGAAAAATTGTAATCTGTATCTAACCTAACCAGACTAGCTAATCTAGACAACTAGATTTACTCAGTATGAGTATACGTATATGTGTAGGGGTTTGTTTGTTTGTGTGTGTGTGCTTGTAGGTTATGCAGAGGGCATGGTGCGCATCAAAATAACATGTTCACATGGGAAAGACAGAGCCGTATCCTAGTACGCCTCTGGATGTTGCACTGTGCCATTATACGGAAAAAAATAACTTAACATTTTAGGCAATAAGCTCCATGAAGAGCATTGGGAATGAGTTTGTTTGGGTTATTTCACTAAAACTGTCTTTGTTCATTTAAGCTCACGAGCATTCTAAGATATAAGACTCAGGCGACCTATGGAGAAATGTTACAGCATCTTCTGAAGATTTGTGATGACCATGGCATCAGTCTGAACTTTGATACCATCCATTTGGACCTGGAAGTAGAGATGCTTGATGCAGTAAAGTCAACATGGCCACAGAAAACAATAAAGGCATGCCATTTTCATGTCCGCCAAGCACGGTTCCGGAAACTCCAGGCACTTGGTCTTGTCGCTGAGTACAAGGACAATGACTCGGAAGTGGGCAAATGGTTGAAGCTGTTTTTTGGCCTCCCCGCTCTTCCATCAAGCCAAGTGGATGACTGTTTTGCCTTCAACATAATGAACCAAGTCCCCGACTCACCAGTATGTCATGAATTTGCAGATTATATCCTGACAACCTACATCCAGAATTCTTCTAGCTTTCCACCCGACCAATGTACAAACCAGGACCCCGAAGGACGGACCACAAATGCATGCGAAAGCTTCCACAAGCACTTTCATAGCAATTTCATTTCAGTACATGTACATCCAAACATATATCTATTCCTCGAGAAGTTACATGAAGAACAGCAGAAAATTGAACTTAAAATGAAAACCGCCAGAACTGGAATGACTAAACGCAAAAAATGCAGGGAGGTTGAAGAAAAGAGAAATCAGCTGATTGCAGCATACACAAATGACGAAATTTCCCAGGCCGAATTTCTGCAAAAAGTTGCCTACAAAATGCTATCAGTGTTGTAAATATGTGAATATGCCTGTGACTTTTAACTGCATTTTATCGTCATTTTCTTCAACAATATTATAAACATTTCTAATGCGGCCATTGACAGTCCCAAGTCTGTATAAAACGCCAAGGGGAAATGTTTATATGACCAAGCAATCAAAATCAAACCAAAATCAATTACATCGTCTTACCCGCATTTTCGATTACGACAACGATTCCATAGGAACGATATTGACGCTGTTCCATGGAATTACAAGCTATTGTTCTGTAACAAAGAAGTCGAAAAGAGCGCTGTTCCGAGATGCTCCCTGTCATTAATTGAATGGTAGCGGGAGACTGAAATGTATGCGTCAATCCAGTGTTACTTTACAGCCAAACATAGACTTTTTAATAAAGTTTCTAGCTGGAAAATTGGTTTGTGGCTGCTTGGATTCTTTTGGGGTTATGTTCTAGCATAGTGACAAAGAGCTAAATAAAGAGTGAATAAACAGATTATTTTTATTCTCCTGACGATGAATTTACTGTGCATATGTTCTGTTTCTAAACCCAGTTGCTGTGTGCCTAACAGTCACTGCCAACTTTGCCCTATGTTTGGAATTAGATATATATTCTATGTTAATCCATTATTAACAAGAAAATCAGGCTGGAGAAGTAAACTTAACTCCTATGTCTCTCTTAACCAGCACTTGACATGGTGTCAAGATGGGCATTCTTGTTTCAAGCCTACAATAAATTTAGTACGGACCCCATCGCACAAAGCCAGCGCGTGATATCTAAACTGCGTTCTTAGCTTTGCATAATATTACACTTATATCACAGCAAACACAGATTGTGTACTTATATCGATACTCTACTCTTAAGAAGGCAGTAATTTTAACAAATATGACCTTCTGAAATGTTTCCTTTCAATAGGGGATGAGAAAGAGTGTTTTTTTTTTTCTTTTTTTCAAAAATATGGTTGTGTTATTTCCTGTCTTTGTAAGGCCATATCCTTTCTACTTTTTAAATTTGCCTAGAGCAATAATTTTTTTTAACCAATAGAAAGGGATTTAGATAACATGTTTGGTGATACCAATACCTCAATACTACTCAACTGGGAGATGTACCTCATTTTGTCGGGAGGCTACATAAAATAATTGTTTTTCCTGCCAGCATGCCTGGTTTTGCTTCACTCCACTTTCATTTATCCTGAGGTGGGTTCAAAAAGCAGGGAGAAGAAGGTCACAAGGATCGTAGTCCCATTTGTCCTAAGCAACAGCCATTGTCCCTCCACTCCGACTTCCCGAGACACGGTCGGTTGGTAAAGTGGCTTTTAATAATTTAATAATCGAATTGCACAACTAATTTGTCATTTTAACTTGCATTAATCAGTTACGAGTAAATGCCACTGAAATTCGAGGTTTGTCATAGGGAAAAAAAATAAAGCAAGAAATGCATGGATTACTGGCAGGGAATTAAACAAAATAGCTCTCTGGCTACTCCCTCGGCTTGAGCTTCCGGTGAACTTTTTTCATTGTATTATACGACTGCTCGGCTGTTACGTGACTTTCTTTTTATACTTACTACTCGAACTTTGTTGTGTGCTCCTCGTTGTCACAAGCTCAGCTTTTACAGTACAAATACCGAGTTGCTTTTGCTTCTCCCGACCGAAATCGAACAGAGGGGAAAAAAGATCAAACTACTATAGTGCGATTCAGAATTCGTGAGACGTTTTTGCAAATATCTCTTAAACGGTAGGACTTAGAGGCGTCAAATTTTGTAAGGTCCCCTATCTCAATTTGTCTACCGAGAAAAGTCTTTTTTTTTTTTTTAGCACTACTGCACAAGAAATTTTTTAAAAAGTCCTTAAAACTATATGAAATGTGCTTTTTCCAAAGAAGATCGATCAGACTGCTATTTTACAGGAGAGCCATAATCGTCACAACAAGATCTATGACGTGTCTTCTATTTACACACAAACGCGGACAGTATAGTTGAACATCACCTTCATTTGCGAAATCGGAATTTTAAGTGCCTTTTTAAGTTTTACATGTTAAGCAGTGTATACATAACGTTGAAAAGCAACGTTTTAAAGCTTCCGGTGGACAATGTCGCGGCCGTATTATGATGACGTGAAGTCGCTGACATTGAAAATTGTAAAATGCATCAAGAGGAAGGCAAATAAGGCAACGCTCTTTGCATCCATTTCCATCCCCATAAAACCGGGGTAACCGCTAACACAATTTGATGATAGGAAGAAAACAAAAACCAAAAAAAAAAAGCCGAGCTGCAGCACGACCAGAAGCAGAAAGAGTCAACTCGATGCCTTTGATCTCCTTGTCATTCAGCCGTTGTTATTCCATTGGATGCCGCGTCTTCATCTTCATCAACATCGTCGTCATCAATACAGTTGTCTCCTTATTCCTTTTTCATTCTTGTCGTTTGTTGGAATAGTCATGGTTGTTGCTATTGTCATCAACTTGTCTTGTTCGTTTTCAGTATCTAATTTCAATAAAAAGTTCACACTAATAAACTAAACAGGCACCCCGGCACCTAAAAATGAAAATTCTACCACAGTACAAAATTGGGAAAGGGGATGCCGGGGCCTTGCGACTGGCCTTCCCGAGCAGTCGCAACTTTACACACCTCATACAAATCAGAGTGAGTCTTTTCTTTTCCAGACAGATCCAACTTTTCGATTAAGTTACAGTCACGTTGGTAGGCCTAAGCCACTTTTCGAGGTATCTTGCTGGCACTCTAAACGGTCAATCAAACGAACAAAACACATCAGAATCAATCCTCATAACAAACATAATTACACACCAATTAAATGCTATAAATTGAGCTTATTGCATTTACCCGAAGAACATCTGCCTGCATAATTATGGGCTTGTCTCATTTTGTAAACTTTCACTCACAGAGCACCATTTTGCACACTATGATTATGGGGNGGGGGGGAGGGTTCTAGACAAATTTGGCTATTTAGTGTATTTTCATTTCAGAATATAATTTTTAAAGATTAAATATATTATTTAATTTATGCATTAAAATCTCAATTTCATTCCAAAAGTGAGTTACGGTGACGGCCATATTGAATTTTTCACACAAAACTTGGGACAGATCTCACAACTCACAAATGATAGATACACACAACTCACAAATGATAGATACAAAGCTGTCATTTTGAAATACTGTATTCATAATAGCCACAACTGGAAGACATACTTTAATTTTAAATAAGATGTATAGAACAAAAAAATCTAGTACATGAAATTTTACCTATAGTTAAGTAAAGATTAGAGTTTGGACAGGATTTTCAACAAACTAAGTACAACATATTTCTAAAGAAGTAATAAGAAAAGGATCTGTCATCCAATTATACATGCATTCATCTATTTTCCCTCCAAATTTGAGCCCTCTAGGTCTTATAGTTTTAAAATAGCATCCGTCCTAAATCTTAAAACTGGCCTAATTTTCCCCAATTTTCGACGAAAAGTGACCTCAACTTCTCTCACCAAAAAATGCAATTTAAAGTTATTTCTAGATGGTTTTGGAAGAAAAGTAACATGCTAAGCGATTCATGAGATCTTAAACTTTTCAAAAACACCTTAAACACAATATCGATAATCTTCACCCCGACCTCGGTATTTTCGGTCCTACAAACCTTCCACCACCACT
>JAWQUT010000168.1:1126613-1175705 GCA_033807755.1 Ellobium chinense
GGGGTGGGGAAGGAGGGGATCAGGGTTGTTGGTGGTTTGGTGAGGTCATTGCTTCATGATAGGAGTGAAAGTCCAAGCTTCCATACTGCATGACTTTATTTTCGTGTCTGCGTGTTGCGTTCCGGAAAATCATTTTACTTTGTCATTTATTGACGTAAAATCCTGTGAATTTGTCAGAGAGGAAAAGAGACAGAGAAATGTTCAGAGAGATGAATCAAGCTGTGGTAGATGCAACAGGCAGGCTCACATAATTTAATGTTTGTGACTCTTCGTTTTATCACCATGTAGTGAAGCTCCTCCCCTCTCCCCCAAAAGTATAACTGTTTTCTGTACTTAATTAAAATAAATGGCGGATGCGACAGTCCAGCAAGTTACAAGTATGCTAAGTGGTTTTGTCTTGCATGTAGTATGTAGTTTTAATATTGAAATGTGCATTTAGAAAAACATTGGTATATATATTTTTACTCTTTATCTTGCTTCTTATCCCTGTTACACAACCAGTCACAGTGTCAATAGCGATGTGTATGATGTTCTTCAAACCTGCAAGAGTCGAATTTAAAAGAAGTCAACGAAATCGTCCACATTGTTTCTCGTGGCCATCATCAGACTTGATTTGAGTCCAGTTAAGCTGAATTTCTGCTCTCTTCGGCAGTCCCCCCAGCCAGTATGGAGAAGTTACCCGTTTCCGATGCCACAACACCTGTCTATAGGGGTCGTTTTTCGCCCCAACCATTACCCGCCCCGCCCGCAACGTTGAGGTACGTCAGTTACCCGCCCCTTCAGCTACCGTAGTCACAATACTGAGGTACTGACATTGCACGAGAAGGAAGGCGACACGACTTCAGTTCATCTGATGGGAAAGAAAAAAGGTCGTAAACGCAACCTGTCGAACACACCACCAAACAATAATAACTGCAATAACAACACGAGAACAACACTAACGGAAAAGAGAAAGTGTCAAGACGATCGCAAGGGCGTCGACTTAGAAGGGGACTATATCACACCAACTACGCCGGTACAGTGGGGTGATCCTCCTCTAGACTACAGGGACCAATGGCAACACGACAGACTGAAGTTAACGGCCCCATGTACACCCCAAATAGACAACCTGTCTATAGATGTCTATCTTCTTCGATGAGTGGTGTCCCCCTGGAAGACGCCTCGCACCGACGAACCACATCCCAGCCCCATCCACTCACTCTGGTGACTCAAACACCCCCGAACTTAAATTACCATCCAGTCACCCCCGCACAGGCACCCGATTACCCGACCCCCACTGAAGCCTACACCTATGAACTGAATGTTGCTGAAGCCCACCGGAACGCACCGCCTGCATGGGCGTTGACCATGATGAAGGCAATGGAGGATATGAAGGGGCACTTTGCGCAGATGGAGGAGATAATCGAGAGGAAAATGGAACCCCTGAAACGCATCCAGGAGAGAGTAGAGTACATGCATGAGAGACTGGGAAAGATAGAGGTGAATATCCAAGAAGTTGAGAGAGGAACCCAGTTCTTGAGCGATGCCTTTGAGGACTGCAGGAAAGAACTGGAAAAAGCAGCGAGTGGACATGAAAGGCATAGATCGACAAGTCGGGGAGCTTTGGAATGGGAGAAGGGACGTTGCGGACAGGCTGGAAGATATTGAATGGAGATCCATGAGGCAGAATCTGGTTTTTGCGGGGATCGAAGAAAAGCAGGACGAGAATACCGAAGCTGTGTTGGCCGAGTTCCTTAAGACGAATAAGGCTAGATGTTGATCCTGCACCGCAGTTTGACCGTGTCCACCGAATGGGGACCAGACGACGAGACCAAAGCAGGGTAATTGTGGCGAAGTTCACATATTATAAAGACAAGGAAAGAATTCGTAGTCTTGGACCTAAGCTAAGAGGTCTCCTCTTCGGGATCAACGAACAGTTGCCGCAAAGCATGAACGCCATGATAAAGGTGCTGATCCCCCTCATGAAGCAGCAACGACAGGCAGGGAAGAAGGTTACCTTGACCAGGGATAAACTCATCGTTGATAACGAAAGATTTCAAGTTGGAGACGATGGACGCATACAAAGAGACCCCACGTTTCAGCGAAAGTATCCCCCTTCCCACTATCAACGAAGCGACCAGAGCGACTGTGAAGTGTCTCGCCCACAGCAGCTGCAGCAGACAGACAACCGACCAAAGGCCTCATATGTACCTCATGTGGTGTCTATGACAGATTTCCCAGACCTTCCTGCCTCCAGTAGCAAGTTGCCTAGTAATGGAAATGAACAACCACAGGGACAGAAAACTGTAGCAGACACTATGGACGATGGCGATGTGACACTGAACAAGATGCATTCAGACCAGCCAACGGAGCAACTGCGAGAGGAGAGCGACCCGCCCATGAACATTCCAACACATAGTGACACGGCATAGGACAGGCAGGGACAGTCTCACCACCTGTGTTAGAGAAAATTATACATATCATGGAAGGAATGGTAAATGGCTAATATCTGAAAATGGATCACAACATCGAGCTCGTCTTAGTACCAATCTCTATATCCCTGAAAGTAATGTATATACCAGTATTACCTGTAATGGAAATGATACTTACCTTATACATGAAAGCAATTATCACATAATAAGAGAAAGTTGTTCGTCCCATACATATGAAAATAATCATGACATAATTATCGTCTGATTATGATACTTACCTGCAGGTGAACACAGTGCTTGCAGTATACACGACTATGATTGTGATTGTCAACCTCCACATGGTGGATATCTTAATTGTTGTAATCAAAATGATTTGCATAATAAAATTATAACTACGACAGATAGTGTCAATAGTGCCCCCAATAGTCCTGCTGAACCAGATGGCAGCTATCCCGGAAATGTACAAACTGAGGATGATATGAAAACGAAAGCCTTAAAGATCGGGTATCTCAATGTAAATGGACTGAGAAGGAAGAGCCTGTATCCTGAATTTGAGAACTTTGTTAAAAGCTTTGGAATATTTTGTTTTGGAGAAACAAAATGCCTGGAGGGGGACATTTCATTACAGGGATATAAGCTCTACCACAAGAACAGAAAGACTATGTACGAGAGAGTATCAGGTGGATTAGTTACCTCTGTGAAAGAGGAGATTGCTGACAGTGTGAAAGTATATGAGAGTGATTCCGAATTTGTTTTGTGGTTGAAAATAAATGGATGCTTGATCGGACAGAAAGAACCTGTTGTAATAGGTAATGTTTATATACCCCCTATTGAAAGCCCATACTCTAGTGCCAGTGCCTTTGATGAAATAGAAGATGAGATGAGGAATCTTTTCCCTGATGTCCAGTGTTTGCATCTGATCGGCGACTTTAAATTAAAGTTTAATGCCAGGACAGGAACCGTACCTGATTACACGAATGTCTGTGAGGAAGATTATATATTTTTGATGATGGTGATATACTGCATAATGTAAGGGCATTGAATACTTTTGATATATGTACGGATCGATCAAGGAAGGATGAAGGTAGATGTAATACTTACGGACATCGACTTTTGGACATGTGTAAACTGAACAAAATGATTATTTTAGATGGGAGATGCGGAAGGGACAAATATAAGGGTTGTGTGACATGTAAACAAACAAGCACGGTAGACCATGCTATTGCTTCTGTACACGAGTTTTCCCCCCTTTTGTCTGACGTCCATAGTGCAATTGAACTTGTCTTGACACCGAGAACTATCAATTTTGGATATGAGAATGAGGTAAATAATGAGCAAGAGGGCGGGTCACACTCAGCTGTTAGAACTAATATTCTTAGACCAAGCCGATGGAAGGATGAAAATAAGTACGAATATATACTAAATATTAGCAAAGAAGAGATCGAAGAGTTGTTGATATCTCTCAATAATGTAGAACAGAACTCAAATATTATAGATAGTTCCGCACAGAAATTAGAGAACATCCTGCTGAACACTGCTACGAAAACATGTGGACTGATGAGCACAAACGGGCTCGAAATAAAGGAATACAAAAGTAAATACAAAGAGTGGTTCACACCAGAGTGCCTTAACTCACGAAAAGAATATATGAATGCATGAAAAATCTATCATATAACCAAATCAAACAGAGACTATCAAACCCTACTAAACAAAAATAAAGAGTACAAAAAATTGATGAACAGGGCCATAACTGTTTATAGACAAGAGCTTAATCAGAAACTGACCAGGACTAAAAGTAAGGATCCAAAAACGTTTGGAAGGTGCTGAACAAAAAATCGAATGCCCCTAGAATAACTGCAGAATTAGATGACTTATATAAATACTTTATAAGAAGGTAAACCAAGGAGAGAATGAGGTCGGAGAGCTCGATGAAATAAATGACATGGTAGATGATGGCGGAAACCAAGTTCTAAATGGAAAAAAGCAGATATAGAAATATCAGAAACTGCTAAAAATCTCAGTAACGGTAAAGCCGATGGTCCTGATCAAATGAATATATTAAATCTTCCCTCGATATACTCATGCTAGTTTACACAAAACTTTTTAACCAAATTTTCGAATACGGACTATACCCCGAAGCATAGATAGTTGGAGCCATAGTGCCAATATATAAAAAGAAAGGCGATACTGAAAATTCAGAAAACTACAGGCCTATTACGTTATTAAGCTGTATGAGTAAATTATTCACGTCTGTTCGAAATAATCGATTATCCAAGTACCTCAACAATACAGGACAATTACATGAAAACCAGGCGGGCTTCCGATCGGGCTATTCCACGACAGATCACGCGTATGTGTTAACAACTCTATTAGAATATGCAACAATAAAACGTAAATCGATCTATTGTGCGTTTGTAGACCTGGCTCTATGACTCGGTCTGGAGGGAAGGACTATTCAAAAAGTTAGTAGAAAATGGGATTAACGGGAATGTTCTTAAAATTGTTTACACCGTGTATAAACAGACCAAATCTTACATAAAGTTGAGTGCTACAGAACGTTCAGGGACATTCCCATGCAACATCGGAATTAGACAAGGCGAGAATCTCTCTTGTCTGATTTTTTGCCTGTTTCTAAACGATCTGGGTACATTTCTCGGTGGAAATAATGTTAAAGGAGTAGAAGTTAGGGATTACCAAAACATAGATGTATTTCTTGAACTGTTGGCACTTCTGTATGCTGACGATACGATACTGCTTACAGACACGTGTAATGGAATGAAAAAAGCACTAGCGGCCTACGCTGACTATTGCCAGGAATGGAAATTACACATAAATACAGACAAAACTAAAATTATGATATTTGGTAGGAAAGGACGTAACGCTGAATACTATCTAGGAGGCGCACCGATAGAATTAGTGCCAGAATACAAACATCTTGGTATCAGCTTTAGTAGGAACAAAAAATTTGCCAAGGCCAGAAAATGCAATGTGGAAAAGGGGATGAGGGCGATATACGGTGTTTTATCAAAGAGTAGGTCATTAAATCTATCTGTAAGCTGTCAGATACACCCATTTAACATCCTTGTGAAACCCATACTTTTATATGGATGTGAGATATGGGGACATGATAATATTACTATTATAGAACGAGTGCAATTGAACTTTCTGAAAAAGGGCCTCGGTGTAAAAACAAGTACAACGAATTCTTTTGTGTTAGGTGAAACAGGTTGCTTACCACTTAGGTTTGATATTGATAAAAAGATGATTGCCTACTGGCTAAAGTTAGTTACAGGTAAAAATACGAAACTATCTAAATATATGTATGATGTCATATATTATTTTCATACTATTAATTTCTTTAAGTCGGCATGGCTGACAAAGGTGGAAGAGACACTGAACAACCTGGGCTTGAGCGAAATCTGGTTAAGCCAAGGACATGCTCTCGACAGCAGAAAGGCTATTTTAGAAATACAGAGACGACTGAAAGACCAGGTGATAAATAATTGGAGAGAAGACATAGAGGGTTCCAGTAAGGGTAGATTCTATAGATGTTTAAAACAGGACCTGCAATTTGAAGACTATTTAGATTTAATACCATACCGTTATATGCGACTTATAGTAAAATTTAGAACAAGCAACCATAAATTGCCAATTGAAACCGGGAGGTGGGAAGGAACTGAAATAATGGAAAGAAAATGCTCCTTTTGTAACCGTCTAGGGGATGAATTCCACGTATTATACGAATGTAATCTTTTTCAGGACGAAAGACGCAGCCTATTAAAAAGAAGATTTTATGTGCACCCTAGTGTTTATAAAACTAAAGAACTTTTCGTATGTAAAAATACGAAATTACTGATGAACCTTGCAAATTGAAATTGTTTTCCGGAAGTTCCAGTAGATAGACTATGTGTCAAATAAAAGTATTTACAATGTATGAGAAGAGATATTGTATAGTTGTATATGGTAATAGTATGTGTACTCAAATGTTTTAATTACCTTAGACTATTTCATATTTGTGTCTTTGCGCTGTTCGTTGCCATTTTATAATGTATTATGAATTGATCGCCCATGTACCACAGATGTGGTCTGGGTTTTTCATAAATAAACTTGTTAAACTTGTTAACCATTGACTGCTTGTGCTTTGGTTGTAGCCGAACGGTGAAGGCTGCATTTGCCTTAGCGAGTCTGAAGGTATCGATGTCTCTAGTTGGTTAACTTGTGTGATGGCTTCATCTTTTGGTCAAATTTTGCATAGTTGTCATTGAAAAGGCGGGACCAGTTGGAGATGAAATTAATAGGATACTGAAATGGGGGTTGAAGCTTTGAAGGTGGGCTCGGAAAGGACAGTGCAGTGGGAGTCGGTTAAACCGAAATCAAGGACCGAACAAATCTCTGGATGTAAAGGAATGCCTATCTCTACAAAGGCATCACACAGAATACGAAACGAGCAGTGCCTTTCATATGGTCTGAGTACACTGTTATAATACTGGGTGCAGATTGCAGAGTTACGAATTACCATACAATGTATTGGTGCCGAGGGAAAAACAAGGATGGGCGTTTTGTAATATTGAAAAAAAAAGATTTAAATGAATGATACCATTTGGTGATGACTTAAACGGAAAGGGGTGGAGATGCTTTTCAGTGCCACTTGGATGGAGGAGCACACATTTATGAAGCATCAGTATCCAACCATAAGTTGTCGGAAAAAAAGAATATGTGCATTCAGTAAAACCGCATCAACAAACCTTCCCCTGGACGTGTTTGCACCATTTTGTGTGTCTATGCAAAATCGCGTGATTGAATAACTTTACTCGTTTCTTCCTCACGGCGGTCATAGATGAAAGGAAACTCAATAGCACAACCAGTTTCCGTTCAGAAAAAGGGATTTTCCCGGAACTCTTCCAGCGAGTACGCAGTTTTGGTTAGAGGCAGCTCTGGGTGGGAGATTTCCGGGATATTGCTCTCAGGGTCTCAAAAATATGACAGCGCAAATATCAGGCCGAGGTGGGCAGATTTTGCGGAACGAACGGAGAACATTTTCAATTAAAAGATATTCACGACAGTTGTGTTTCGGATAAAACGAAGGGAACTTACATAAATCGTAGAAGAAAACTACCGCTGGTTTAACACTGGAAATTTATTTTGAAGGTCGTGTATCTTTCTGTTTTGAATAAGGATATACGGTCTTTTAATAAAAAAAAACAACCCAAAACATATTATACATATCTCGTCTGTCTAAGGAACATCATCACTCACTTTTCTGGACAGTTTTATCCATAGTTTATAGGGTTGCAAAAAGCTATCTCATCATATCATCAACAACAACATCATCATCATCATCATCGTCATCGGTTATAAAATAAATTCATCATCCCATCAAAATCTTTATCATCCTTGCTGTTGTCTTCAGCATGCTATCAAAAATAGCGTTAATTTAGGCATGTGTAATGTGAGATTACCCACATTACCCATGGCTTCTCGGGCTCAACAGTCATAACTTTATATCATTTCAGATCATTTTACCCCTGTCTGTTACGAAAGGCAACTTTGTTCGTTTACACTCGGCCCTGGCAGATATTCGGGCATTTTTGACGGATTCATTGGAGCAACAGCAGTCTAAAGAACTGGAGTCTTGCGTAGGTCAAGGCGTATTAGAAGCTTGCAAGCAGTACAAGAGATATGTCGGTGGTATAAGCCAGGTATTTTTCACCTTGGTTAACAAAGCTCTTTCAACCTTGCCCTCTTCGTCTTTTTTCTTCCGCTCTGGTTATTAGACTTAATTGTTAACCCTACAAAACTCAGTGACAAAACCGAAATTGAAGCGACCCGAAGAAAATCTCGCTTACTGTTTTGTGATATAGTTAATAGTTATAATGTTATAATTCATTTAACATTCATTTTCAATATCAAGAAATCTGAAAATAAAATGCAGTCAGTCAGTCCATCCGTCCGGCTGCCCACCTGCCCGTTAATTAGTTTCCAGACTCCTGTATCCATGTTGCTGTTCGTTTACAATCATAAAATACACATTTTGGATACATTCGAGGAAATACAGTCGATCCAGATTTTTTCTCTTGACGTAATACTTGCGTCATTTTGTTATAACATAATAGCCTAGTATCTATATTCCTTTCCTAGGTTACCGTTTTAGATTTAGATTTATGGAATATTACAGATGTAGGAAACATCGATGTGGATAGAAAATCATGTTTATTCGTCATGTACCAAAAAATACCTCTTACACTTAGATTTGGTTATTTTGCCCAGTGACTGTTTGTAACCCCCAGGCAGTAGCGAATTTCAGCCAGCTGGAATTGATCATTTTTACTGGACATCCAGGGAACGAGGTGCAGAGACAAATGGCAACATTGGCAGCACAGATTGATCTTAGCATTCTAAAGGTATTGTCTTAGACTTCCATCTTCCTGTGCAAATCTGTGTGTTAGAGTGTTTGCTTAATAATTATTCCTCGTCCAGGATCTGACAGCGCACACTCAGCTCGTGGCTCAACTTTTAACATACTCGAGGCATTTTTTCAAATTTCTGGCCTCCTGAATCAGTCTGAAGAATGTCTGCTCCTTGGTCCCACAGAAATAAATAACAGCTCCTGATTAGGAGATTGATGTATAGGGCCTACACTCGAATACGCGTGATATGAAGTTCACTTGACCCGCCAAATGATTTCATAAATGCTTAGATCGAATTATCCATAAAAAGAACAAGATATTGATCGCCCGCTTAATACTAGACAAGTTCATACCATGGCAACTAAGAACGGAGGAGGGAGGATAGGTTGCGAGATTGTAATAACAAGCCATTGTCTAAGCTTGACTTGAGTGGGAGGCGTTTACATACAGACTGATTTATTACGAGAAAGAAAGAAAGAGAGAGACAGAGAGAGAGAGAGAGAGAGAGAGAGAGAGAGAGAGAGAGTTTCATGCGAATAATGGAATCATACGACATTTACAAACGCTTCGCAATAAGCGTGTTTTTTTAAATTTCATCAGTGCTATTACCAATGGGACATTTGGTAATAAACCCAATAAAATATGTAAGTCGTAATATCACAAGTTTCATATTTAGTGTCTTCGTACTTAAAGTGTTCGAATGTACAATGAAAATATCGGCATGGCATTATGATTATTTGCTGTCTTTTGTTTTGTGAGTCTGTCAGTCAATTTAGTCTGAATATAGGTCAGCATCAGTATGTCAGCACTTTCATTTTCACTCTTGTCTGTGTGTTTAATGTTGTTTGACAGTATACACTCTATACGATCCAAAACTTATGCTTTGAAAAACTGGTAGACTTATTTCAGGTATTGCATTCCTCCAATATCTTCGAAGTAGTCCATTTAGGAATCAATATAATGATTCCATCGCAGCCAGCTGCTAAGTTCGGGAGTGCCAAGCTTGGGAACGTCCCAGGGGGTCAGCATGTCAAGCACCATTTGCGATTTCGCCTATATCTTCTCTGTTAACTTGATATTCTTCTCTTCAGCTGAATTTACAGCCTTTAGATGAGGAAGAAGTTGTAAGGAGCCAAATGCTGACTTTCACTGCGGGGTCCCGAGAGGGTTGCCCCAAATATAAGACTGACACAACCTGCAAAAAGGCAAAACAACGACTGACCACTGCACCATGACAGCGTCCCAGCGCTTCGTCCTCAGAGTTCAGCTATGATTGGTCTCAAATAACCTGCCCATTGCCTCCCCCTCCCCACCCCGCCCCGCCCCATCCCCAATGAGTTACAGTATTTCACTTCCCAACGATGAAAATCCAGCAGAAGGGAATGAGATCTGAGATTACAGAAGACATATTGGGCGGAATCGCTGACAGTGCTTGGCATGCTGCTAGTAACAATTTTCAAGGGTGCTTCTTGGCTTGGCAGTGGCGCTGGAATCATTGTGCTGGCTCCAAAATGAACTTCGTGCAAAGCGGTAGAAGAATAGAGAATCTAGAGTAAGTTTACGAGCTTTTATAGGTACATCCCGGGGACTTTTGAATCGCATCTTGTATTATGGGTGTTTTCCTCTTTAGATTGATCTTAGTATCATCAAGATACTGTCTTGATCTTCTGTTTTGCTATGTCAGTGTCTGTCAGAATCTTTGTCGATATAAAACAGCTGGTAGCCCTTTCACCAAGGGAAGATCTTTACATCGTGCAACCACCCTATAACTTTGATGCTATGTTACCTTATGTCATAATGTCAGTCTTTTCCTTGTGGAGAAACGGGTGGTGGCGTTTTAATTTAGTGTTGCCAATTTTTTTTTGTATGAATCTTTTACATTCTTTGTGATCTGTTTGTCAGTTTGTGCTTGTCAGAATAACTCTTTACCTCTGCCTTGAACAGAGCGGACAGCATAGCGATCATAATGTGTTATCATTCTGATCCTTGTTACTTTTCTCTCATTCCATCTCGGTCACAGTATTTCTGTTAGACTGTCAGACTGTCTCAGAAATTGCCTGCCTCTTACCTTTTTTTTTTCTCTCTTTTGCATTACAGATCCCCAGTTTTTTTGGGTTTTTTTTGCGCTTCGATTTTCTCTCATTCCAATTTCACAACCGCCGACTTATTTCAATTAAAATCGTGTGACAGTTTTGCAATGTAAGAAACAAAGCAGTTCTTTCTTCCGTTAAACGTATTATTTTGTGTTAACTGGTATCACATTAACCAGATATCTTCAGCGCTCTGTTCTGGTCCCACAAATGAGTTGTGTTAAATGCTAACCATTATAATATGTTGCAACGACCATGTTACTCTCCAGAGGATTGTGAGTGCAACAGTGAGATACAGTCTCATTACTCCCGCTGATGCTGCTAGTGCCAGCCCCGACAGTCCTATGCTTAATGCTGTGTGTGACGACTTCAGTGGTTTGGTCGACCTGGTAACCCTCGATTGTGGTAAATAGGCTGCTTACATATCATAAGTGTAACAAGTTTATATTATACAAACTCAAAGCATAGCTGTGGTACATAGACGAATGAATACAATACTCAATCGGAACGAACAGAAAGACCATATGATAACCTCACTCACTTTTTTTTAACAGCTTTACAGTATATATTTTACGTTTAAGGACGTACCGTTAATACAGACATTTCACAACGGAGTTTACCCATTTATGTTAACCAAGACTGGTAAGCCTAATGTGATTTTGTTAGCCATGGGATGGACATAAGATTTTGGGAATTCAGAGAGGCAAACTGAGGAACAGATCCATCCATCCATCCATCCGCTCTTCCGTTCGTCGGTCTATGTCTGATTCTCAGTATTTATCTCAAAATTTATCTTCTTGTCTCTCTGAATGCCTCTCCATCGTTCTCTCGAGCTGTCTGTGTGTCTGTTTCCCTGTGACTTTCTATGTCTGTCTTTCTTTATCCGTCATTTTTGGTTAATCAGTATCTCAGATTATCTGTCATTTATCTGTTTGTCTGACGGCTTATGTCATGTTTTGTGTCTCTTTACGGTTTTCTGCGCCTCTCTCTCTCTCTCTCTCTCTGTCTCTCTCTCTGTCTTTCTTACCATCTCATTGCCATTCTCTCTGTCGTTGTGTCTGGATGTGGTGCTGTGGGTTTGTCTGACTCTGTCATGTCTGTCGGTGTGTCTCTCTGTCTGCCCCTCTTTTTCAGACTACAATACAGCTATTACAAAATGCTTAATACAAGACTAGCGATATTATGAAACGTTTTGAGAGTCCCAACATTTTCTGACATATTTCATTATGCTTAATACAAAATGCCCATTGCGTTTGTCCGAAAACCACGCCTGTTACGAAGCATTTCTAAGTCTCGTATCTTCTGTTTTTAAAATGATGAAACTAGTCTTTCTCATTTGCAATAAATCAATCCCGCTCAAATCATCGTACATCAGTCAGTCTGTTTGAATGTCTGTCTGTATGCCTGCCTGTCTGCCTGCCTGCCGGCCTTCTTGTCTGTCAGTTCACCCGTCTGTCTGTCTGTCTGTCTGCCTGCTTGCCTGCAACCTGCAGGTCTCTCTCTCTTCTGTTGTCTCCGTCTGGCTCTTTATTTCTCTTTCTCTGTCTGTCTCTGTGCACATGTATTTTCTTCGTCTTTCTGTCTCTCTGTTCTTCTGTCCTTCTGATTCTCTGTCACTTTTCTGTCAGCCTTTAACTCTGTTAATCTATTTGTCTCTTTGTCTATCTGTCTTGTCGATTTATTGTTTTACAAGAGGTGAAGAAGTTCAGACTGATTGCATTTCTGCCGTCGTACATCGAGCAGGAATTCAACTATCGCGTGGCTGCGGTCACACTTCCGACTTCGACCTTCACTGACGCCATGGTAGCTACCCACGACTGACTTGAGAATGTTCTTTTGCTTTAACTGATCAAAGTCAGTTGATTTCCCACATCTTTCCTTGTGCCCCATAGATCAGATGTCTCTACAGAGGTTCTTCTACTTTTGGCTGACGGACACATCCAGCGACTCAGAATATATGCACCTCTTGTTGCCACCACCCAGTCCAGGTACGATGCTGCAAATTCTAATGAGCCAGTAACAACAGGAAATGGGAAGAGGGACAAGAAAATTTCAAAATGGGAGGGATTGAAGGTTGCAGGAGCCAAATTGTAAAAGCTTCTTTGAGCCATTTAATAAAAATTCCTTCTCGAACCACGGAACGTTCCGAGATGGCCAAGACTAGTCTGCAGGTCTGGTGCCACCACCGTGCTCAAATTATATACTGTTTACGCCGGGGGTCCTTTGGTTAAATTTTTCACTATTTTAAATTACATGAAAAGGGGTTAAAATTTGGCCTTCTTTTGCAGATCACAGGTCCGCACAAATGAAATCGGCTGAAGCCATTGGGAAACACTGCCTGCAACAATTATTTTTTTACAAATTCAGAACTGAATTTCACCACTTTTTCACCACTTTCACCACTTTTTTTCACCACATATAACCTTTGGACAGATTTTATACTCTGCTACTATGGACTCGGATAGTCCATTTTTTTTTTACCAATTAGGCTTCTGCAACCTTTAAAGGGATGATAGTCAGTGGGATACGTCTTAGTAACAACAGGTTGCTTGATATAAATGAAAGCCGTTTCAGATATAAATTAGATGTGGTCATCAGATGATTAAGGCGGTGAAAATTATAAAAATTTGTTTGAATATTACTCAGCCGAGCAAATGAGCAGGGTAACGGACTGGATACATTTTCTGGGTCATATTGCACTGCTTTTGATTATACCACTACAGATGAAAACGGCAATTAAAGTCTGTGGCCACAGGGTAGCCTAGTCTGGTGCTAAAAATGCGTTTGAAACTTGGAACAGATCAGTTTGGCAATGGTATATAGTGAACGATAAATGCATCGAGATTAAACTCCATGTCATGTTTAGTGTGGACAAAGCATGTGTTTATTTTTACTGTTATTTTGCAGGCAAGTATTTTTCTATTGCATTATTATTGTTTCGACAGCAAGTAAGTGGGGCAATTCTGCCGTTTTATGACAAAAGGAAGAAAGCGCCATCGGGAAAGTTTTGAGAAAATCGCAAAAATGTTAATCAGACTTTCAGGACTCGCCTTTATAATTGTTTATCTTTAACACTGGCGCTTAGTGTCCTTTTAAGTTCCCTAACTTCGTTATTTATTGAGATATCGTGATGGGACCCAGATAGAATTGTGCGTCATCATCTGGGGATTCCAAAACTATAAATAACTCAAATTGACCTACTTTGGCGCTTTCGTCCTTTTGTCGTAAAACGGCAGAATTTAGTGCCTAATTTGGTGGAATCAGATTGGCAGGCAGTAAATCCCTATGTGAATATGTAGGTTTCAGGAATTTATAGGAGATTAAATTCTTTTCAAGGATGAGATAAACAAAAATCTTCCTTTCATTTATGTAACCAATGCGGTCGTTCTTCCAGTGAATTGTGCCCATGTTATATTATTACATACAGGTTTTGCACGAATATTCTCTAAGAGGTGAGCTGGGTTTATGATTTTGATAGGGAGTTTTGCAGTAAAAGATGTACTTTTGAATTGTGTATTTCAAATATCTAAGTTTATTGTGTCACCCATGAAGGTTACTAAGGCTTAAGGAAGTGTCTGTTAAAGAGTAATCACCCTTGTGGTCATCATAGATTGAAAAATTAAAAATTTAACACAACATCATGGACAATAGGAAAGGAAAAAGATAAGCGTGCAAAATAGCAGAATCCGAAACTGTATACTGTGGCCGACACAATGTAATTTTTTAGAATTTAGTTTTCTATGACATGAAGCAGACACGATTAAACGCATTTTCGTCGAAAAATGTTAATAATTGGAAGATGCCTTCACCAAACAAGTCTTTATCAAGGAAGAGAAATTAGGAAGGTAATAACCAGAGGGTTTATAGCAATCTGTGTTTACAGTAAATTTTATCCCACCTAGAAAGGCTACACGCCGCTTAAAATGCTGCTTTTTCTATTGCTGGAGGTACCTTTTGTTTCGCATCAGAGACAAACGCCCGTACGCGGTGTATTGGAATTCTTGTGTGACGCATAACAATACTTTCCACAAATACTCTAATTATTTGAAATCATGCGGTCTGTCCACACTCATAGGAACCATTTGGAGGCATCCAGGAAGCTATGCAGAGTGAGGGCTGGTTGTTAAAAAAATCCTGGGTGTGTTTCCGCTTGAAAATTCATTTTCCTAATGGTAGCTGTATGTACATACTTTATGTTCTATTATTTATCTTATATGAAGAGCATATTAGGCCTCCAAAAATTTGTGGCAAGATGTTTCTTTAAAAATTACAAATCTGAAACGTTGATCTCAAAACTCAAACAGAAGTTAAATGATGATCTGCTACCCTTTCAGCTGACCCTCCCCTGGTAATCAAGTGTGACCTGGCAGAAAGAATGATCAGCCCAACACAACTGCCTCAAGGTGATGCTTATGTAAGTTGTTATTTGTCTGTATCCATCCTGTCTGTTCTAACACAGTAGATATTTTATAGATCTGTGTCAATCTTATGCTGCGACGTCTCTTAAACTCACGTCCGTACATACTGTGGTCATAAGATTTCCACATCTTTTTTCGTAAAGTCTGTGTTTCGTTTTTTTGGACTGCCCCTTCCTCCTAACTGACCTGTTCACCTCAGTGGGGCACCTTCGCTGTCTCTTGTTAATCTCGTATTACTTTTTTTCTCGATCTGTCTCACTGTCTCACTCTCTTTTTCCACATTATCTAATATTTTGTACTGTACACAACAGGATGCTGAATTTTTCTAAATGACAGAAGACCAATGAGCAAAAACATACAGTATTATTAACTGGAATAACCTGTGGTTCCCTATCTCAGTCGGATGTGAAGTAGTGAGTTGCATATGTTTCATCGTGTCGGAGACTGATTTTCCAGAGGTGGCAGCTTTCAAGGCGAATGGGAAGGAACAGAGGGTGCATTTATATTTTTATATATACTTTCTGTGGTTTTCAAGGTCCTTCCTGCGAGAAATACACCGCGAGTCACCAAGTTTTCATGGGTATCTTATTTCAAATTAAAAAAATAAATAATACATTTATTTTTTTTTCAGTATCCAGTTCATTTGTTCTTTTGTTTATATTGGTTTTTAGGAGACTGCAAAGTAATACCAGAGACGCGTCACCATAAAGACCACACGACCACCTATGGTGTGATCTCGATAACAAAAACAGGAAAATGTTTTCTTACTTGAAAATGTTTGTTTCAAGTCATAGTAAACTAATAGTGGTAATAGTACGTCTCCAGAATGACGTCTCCAGATTGAACTTGCAGTACTAAATCTTATTTATTTTCTTTGCTTTTAGCGCCGCGTTTGAAACAAGACATTAGTGATTTTGTAAAGTTATTTGCGGTAGTGAGGAAATCATAAAGCCGCCTCCCTGCTATGCTCCCCGATGGCGACTATCCCCACTGCACTTCTTAAATTAGGCCAGTGTTAGCCACTGAGAAATACTTTTGTACTAGATAAAGCGAACGAGAATTAGCAATTACTTAGACGGAATCTTCTTTATGTTTATTCCCACTTATTATTCAACCATTGGCATATCATTTAAATCATTACCATCACTGAAAACTTCATGCACTTATCACACATATGAAACTAATGTTTGTTAATCACTGCAACCTGGAAATCACTAGATATCAGAGGAACTCGCTTTCGCGGTAAAAGACTTTTCTTGCAGAACTGACTTGCATGTCTCTTGGCATAATAATATGTGACTGAAGAGTGCTAGACGCTACACACTACTGAAATAATACAACTGAGTGATTTGATGATTAGACTCCTTGTTACTTCATGCCATACAGCTTGGTTCCCTTTTCAGGGAAAGTGTGTGGGGGAGAGGAAGGGGGGGGGGGNGGGGGGGGGGGGCGGCGCTAAAATACAGCCTCACTGAATTCGACTTTCTGATCCCTTCCATGTTAAATTCCTAGAGAGGAAAGAATTTACATACTCTGGGAATCTATTGCACTGGTGAATGATGAACATTATCCCCCTGTGTCGCCTTTTTTGGCGGGCACTTTCCGGCCTCTCAAGATAGTACTGCACAGCATGGACGTATTTAGGTGTTTCAGTAACTGAATTTTAACACAAACATTCTTTCATTAGGATCTGCATGGGGAGTCCAGCATTTGCAGGCATATTTTTGCAACACCAAGTAATGCGATGGGCATTATGATTCCCATACATCAACTCAAGGTAAGAAGTATGAGGTTCTACTTGGTCTGATATTAAACACAATGTATGAGATGCTGTCTTCGGGGCCTAGTCTCATATTAAATCTCATTGTCTCGTCTAGTATCAGTTGGTTGTCTTTATGCATTCAGATGCAACACCACTTACCATTTTTTCTTTCTTAAGCTGTTGTTATCTTGTATCAAGATCGTGAACCTGCCCTAAATGCACAAGTAAAAACGTCATCTTGAGTGTGATTTTGCCTGGCGATTTGTATATATATATGTAATGATGGATTTTGGGGTCTGCCTTTCTCGACTCCTCATAACCACCGGGCTAAGCCGTAGGATGACCAAATTTTAGGGGAGAACAAGGCACAAACCTTTCTAGGTTTTAGTCAGATAAAATCGACAAAATATCTTCCCTGGGGTTTTGGGGTATTTTATTATTTCGAGATCTAATGTTCATCGTATTCCGTGATCAACCCTTTAAATAAAATGGGACATCCCTCAAGCTGCGTTATGACTGGCTTTGCCGGCCACGGGTAACCCGTTTCTTGTCAACTGATGTCAAAAGAGCACTTTTTTGGTGGTCTGTGTAAATATATGTTTGTCTGAGATAATATCCTCGCAAATGTCTGCGAGGGTTTCAGCTTGTAAATATAATATAATATAATATAATATAATATAATATAATGTAATGTAATGTAATGTAATGTACTGTACTGTACTGTACTGTACTGTACTGTACTGTACTGTACTGTACTGTACTNTATAATATAATATAATATAATATAATATAATATAATATAATATAATATAATATAATGTACTATACTATACTATACTATACTATACTATACTATACTATACTATACTATACTATACTATACTAGACTATACTATACTATACTATACTATACTATATCGTGATACTCGCGGAGTATCTTAAGGAGGTAATAAGCAAAATTGATGACTCGCGTCATACGCTATCCGCAAAAACTTGGTCGGGTATGACGTTGCTCCATTCATGTGTCTGATAATCTAGGTCACCAATGGCACTACATTGATATGGAATCATATTATCGTCGTGGAGGGAGATTATAGACAAGCTCTTTACACTGAAAGAGTTACAGGGTGCAACAGAAGTTATTGGCATCACAACCGACTCCCACTGTTTAAAATGTGATAAGCTGATAAGATCTTTAATAATCATTCAGAATAGTGCTTTATCACTGATAAACGAGAAAGGAAATCCTCATCCCTGAATGATCGACTTGATCCCAGTCTCGGTAAAGACCGAAGCTGTCGGTAGCTGGCAGTGAGTGCTTCGGTTGATTCCGCTGGATTCATTCTATGAAACAAAAAGCATTTACGAGGATTCTCCATATGAACTTATTCTGATGAAAATAGAGACAGAAACAACTAAACAGTATATCGAAAAACGAAAAGGAATTTGGAAATGGGTGGGGAAGGAGTNGGTGGTGGGGGGAGGGGGGGCATTTTGACAGTAACTCAATACTCTATCACGTTTTATTATTTCAGTATCAAGAAAAATTTCCCACTTTCTGTCAGTCTGTTATGTAAAGTCGCAGTGATCATTAAAAAAAAAATATTCATGAGTTTCTTCTGATCGTCCTTCCATCTTCATGTCTCTTACCCTCTCGCCCTCTCCGTCTCACCCCTCTCTTTGTCATTTTAACTCTCTCTGTCACTTTCTCTCTCTCTGTCTCTGTCTCTCTCTCTGTCTCTGTCTCTGTCTCTCTCTCTCTGTCTCTCTTTCTCTCAGCCGCACTAGAAAGATGCGTCAAGAAAGTGGATATTAAACCACCCGAGATTGTTGTCACATGCCACTTTTACCCCGAGAGTATTTCTGGCGTACGCTACTTTTACTTTTGTAGCTGAGCTTTATTCTAGTTGCATATTTAGCTCCTTGCACTCCCTACAGGCCAGTTTTACAGCCCCGACACCTCACCATCTGACTTGGGGTGAATAGTCTATACCATCTCAATAGTTCCTTTGAGATCTTCTGTAAGCAGGGTGGTTGTAAGAGTTGAACCAAAGAATCAGATGAAGATACTACAGACAGAACACGACATACTCGTTTTATACAAACAATGAATCGTTTTCATGGAAACTCTTCAGCATTTATATTTATATGCCCAGGTTGTGTGCTGTCTTCCCCGTGAAGCCCTTTGTGAATCTGTCCTTTTCGGCATGCCCCTGATCGCCTTGCCCACGGCTTGTTGGAAAATGGAGTGGGAAGTTTTGGAGAAGAATCAGCATCATTTTGTGTCTCTGTGCAATGAGCTATTGCAAACGGTAGGAGTTAGCCATTGAATTAAAAAAGGAAATATGAAAATAGAATGTAGTCGCATATTTGGATTTCTAAATTATACAGCTGAAGTCATTGTAGCCAAAACTTATTTATATGAAAATATTTATGGGAACGATTTAAACAATGCCACCGAAATCACTCTTATAATAATTCATTGTTTGCTAACTCCGCATTGTACCAAAAGGAAGAGGTCAAAATATTTTTCAGTCAAATGTTGGTTGCTTTTTTTTTTCTTTTTGTTCAGTAAACAGATGCATGCAGAATACGAACTGAGATCGTTCCTAACTGAAGTCACCATTAGAGATAAATCAGGATTGCGTCCACTCACTTTGGCGTTCGCAACAGTAGATGACTGTGTGTCATGCATTTGCGTATTCCCTTCGCATTCCACAGCCTTGAGAACGCAACAAATTATGTGTCTTCATTTATCTGTATATAATCATCTAGTTACATGGTCATTGTTTGTTTAGTCTATTTATGAAAGAAACATTTTCCTCCTATCACATCTCAAGACCGTAACTGTGCAGCTAAGAGAATCAGCCATGCGGCCATACACAAACATACTTTCTTCCTTTAGTCGGGCTGCTATTATTGTAGATACAGACACCCCTTTAATCCGAAATATTCTTATTACGAAAAGAATTTCACTTCCCATGCAACTTTGCTAAAGTGACTTCACTGTACATAATAATCAAATGTTATTAAAACACACAGCTGGAATTCAAATCGACCTTAAGGGTTAAGATTAGAAGTGTGTACTGAATGGTTTATGTCAGAAAATATTTTGTAGAGAATGGGTGTCGGATTTAATTTGCAGATAATAGGGATCAAGCTGTTCCATTCCTTGATGTCAAATTTATCCCATTAGAAAAGACACACAGTATGTCATTCCATAATTCGAGATATACAAACAGATCGAATACACCATGTGGCAATGAATAGCTTCGACCTTACACGAAGGCAGGATCTTATGTGGAGATGGAGATTATGAGACATGCCACCAGGAAATGAACAAATATAGGAATAATAGTGATTACTTTCCTACTTTCTTGGAAAACCAAATATCAAAGTGTTGACTCTTACTGCAGGACAGAGTCTTGCTAACCCAGCTTGAAAGAAACTCATCTGAGGAACACGGCAATAAAGTAAGAGGATGGTCATCAGGGGCTACTGAAGCAGCTTCATCGCCACAAACGCCAAAACCTTCCGGATATTTTGTGCTGTTGCCTTCTGAGCAAAGGTAGGATATTATTTACTAGGTCGTTGAAAAGAATTTGTTGTATGGTCCTAATGTGGACAGTCCACCTACAATTCATCCTTTGTCGAGATATCTTATGCTGTTTTTTTAAAAATCTTTACTACATAGGACATTGGCATTCGACCTTGTCCCACGGGCTTGTGGTTGAATGTTAAATGTTTTTGGATTACAGTAGACAGATCATGCTAAAAATGTTAACTTGCTTTACTGCTCCATCGTTGAACAGTTTGACCATATTGCCAGCATGGAAACTTCTCTCAGAAGTATGCAGGCTGACTCAGGAAGTCGCCTACCTAATGACATTGCGTTCTTGCTAACCTTCGAGACGAACGAAAACTTTACAAGTGGATACTTTAACTGATGTTTTACGCCATAGCATAACCGTGAGAGCATAACATCAATTTTTTTATGACATCGGTGGAAATCTCAACGAGCTGAAGAGAGATGCAAGTTTCTCTTCCTCACACCTTTGCAAGTCAATTCGTTCTTAATAAATACTTCGGCGAGGTGTCTTTCGGAATTCATTTGACACTGCATCTCGATCTAGACTATTTTATAATTTGGACTGGACCCTCGTTTGCCTAGCTACTGCTAATGAACGACATAGTTCAGGAGCCATCCCACCCATTTTCTATTTTTAGAAACTATAACTATACAAGACTACCCGTGTACATACACTTCTTATTAATAGAAGCATTGTCTGTCTGTATGGCTTCCCACGCTCCCCTCCTCTTATATGTACCTCGATATCCTTTTACCTACACATATTTTGCTTTTAATCAGTTTGCATATTCTGAATTCGTCTTGCATGCTCTGTTTCAACTCATAGGACTCTGCTAGTAAAGAATATCTTGCCCAGGGAACTGCTTCTTCCCTCACCCCACACGCTCAGCGCCAATATCTCTACAGAAGAGAGTAATCTGCGTATACAAGCTTCTCTTTCCCAGGTGGGAAGGATGTTGTTGATGGAACTTTTATCACTTTAGTACCCACCGGTTTTAGAAATGCTTTTTTCCATTCATTGTCTTTAATCTCAAAATGGATACATTTTAAGTGGCATTTACTAGTTTCAAAGGGCATCTTATGGCACAACTTAGTTTATCCATAATTGGGAGGCAGCGTGGCCGTGTGGTTTGTGAGTCGCACCCAGAATCTGAAGACTGTCAAGTCTGAAATTGTTTGTTCTACTCTTGGGTCGGGCGATTTACTGTCGTTAAGGCATATGGAACGCATTTGTTTTGCTAATAATCATTATTTTGTTTCAGGGCGTCATAACTCGTCACTTATTGGTGCCCTCCGCTATGTGAAATGCACATGTCTGTCACGCTGCCACCATTTCACTGAAAATACACACACTTTTTATTCCAGAATATTGCTGCTACAAAAGGATGTGTCAGATTCCGCTCCACGTATATGCGTTTAACTGACTTAGAGTGTGTGGAGGCCTTGCCTCATTTTCATTAGCTACAATCAATCGGTTTATTCTAGTTTACTTACCAAAATTACGCCTTTGCTGCATACGAAGCTACGATCCCACCCCATACAGGCCAGTCTCGGCATGAGTAGGCGCACACACTCTTTCTGATGCAAATGGCACAGCTGCTCCAGTGCTTACATTTTCGATTTTGAATTACAGGTCGAAACAGTTGACCATTTCAGTCCTCTATCCTATGTGTCGGGTCTTGTCGCTGCTCTCAAACACAACAGTCTTCCCAAGTCTGCCGTGGACAAGGCCAGGGCGAATAAAAGAAAGGCCAAGCAACTGTGTGACAAGGTAACTACAGAATAACAATCAGTGAACTAAGACTTGGCTTAGATTTTAATGAAAGAGACTGATCTGTGCTTCATGAAAAGAATTCATAGTGTCAAGGTAAAACCCTTCCCTGTGCACAACTGCACACAATAGTCCATGAGTCGGAAATTGAATCAGTCAACCCTCTTCCCCTCAAAGAACATCTGGATATAAAAAAAATATACATATTGGAAGAGGAGTGCTCACAATTCCACGATATTTGCATTTTCAAGAATGCCGATGCAATGAATAGTCTGTAAACGATTAATTCCAAAATTTGTGGATGGTTAGTTAGAAACAAAGACGTTCTTCTTTCATTAATATTTAAAAAGTTATGTATGAAATTAAAGATATATATAACATCTATATTTCTTTTTGCTCAAATACTAGACTAATTATTTGATGTAATGCGATTGAAAACTTGCCCATGGACTCTTTAACAATTCGCAACTTTGTAGTTGTATTATCTGTCGCAGGTATAGTAAATGGGAGCATATTTGCAAATATTTCAGACGTCATCGTTTTTGTGGTTATCTCCCTTGTTAGACAAGCAGGTCTTTGACACCTATTGTTTTTTCTTCGTTTGGCCCTATTAACATTTTGCGTTATTCTAAATATACCACTGTGATTTGGGGAAATTTCTTCCATGGAGGTTAAAGTACTTCTTTTGCCCGATCTTTTAACGGGAAGAAAAAGGGGGGTCAACGCCCAAAATTTTTCACAAATGTCTTTTGAAAAAGATCACCTCAAATTCTGATTTGGTCCCCAAATTTTCATTTGGCTGGTTTTGACCGCGTGCGAATACATAGGTCTACACATTTCATTCTTTTATCTAGAAGGCTCAAAGTGTACCTGAATCTTTAAAATTGGATGCTTTATTTAGATCACAGGTCATTTTACACATTTCTACACCCTAACACTGGCTGGCAGGGCCCCAAAAAAGGGGGATTTTATATATTAGCGGATTAATTGGGTTGTACACTATGAGTGATTTGCCCTTCTAATAGGTGTCACAAACCTTAACCCCTCCCCACATTTAATTATTTCCTACATATGTTTTGAGCAGTCAGTAGTGATGCCTTCTCTACTGTTAAGGTGTCTCTATCTTGCTTCTTTAATGACAGAGGATGATATTTCTGTGGTGAGGTATATTTGCAGAGGAACACAGAAAATTTTCAATAGTCTCACTCACTGAGATGCATTGGATGAGGTGTTGATAGCCTTTGTTAGTTTCCTGGAGAAATAGCAACTGTCAGCTGTCAAGCACATTCATTTTCCTACAAAATGGTACCAATGTTGCTGCAATATCTGTCTTAGATCATTCTTGTGGCCCAATTAAGAGTTTGATACCTCTCAAAATAGGCAATTCTCTTGATGACATACCCTATGCTACTTTGAAAGCTCCCATGAACCCCCAATTAAGAGTTTGATACCTCTCAAAATAGGCAATTCTCTTGATGACATACCCTATGCTACTTTGAAAGCTCCCATGAACCTACAGTTCAGTCCTAAAATTTTGCCAAGGTAGCCTGTTTGGAAGGCAACTAGTAGGGAATAGTCAGAGGGGAGTGACCTGGGGGTGATTGGGAGGGAAGGGGAAAAATGATCCCCTCTTGGCTGGTTATTGTTTCCATGTAAACATCTTGGCATGAGCAGGTAGTTTATAGTTGACCATATTTGCAACCCTTGATGATAAAATCCACTTGTAACCACACATTTAAAACCTAAAAGTGATCATATTGGCATTTCTTAAAGGGCGATTGTATTAACTATTACTGATTGAGGAAGAAGCCCTGGAGAAACAAAAGTTTGGTGCATCTGCCCAAAAGAATTTTTTAAAAATTCAGCTTCCTTTGGCAATACCATATGAGCCTATGGGGTGGGCTGAGAAGGGGTGGGGTGGTGATTTTTCTTAAGGGTAGGGGTGGGGTGGGGTGGGTGGGGGGAGGGGTTGATGGTGGGGTTGGGGGTGGAAGTAGGGAAGGAAAAAGGAACGAATGAAATCTTAAATTTAAAAAAAATGGCCAAATTTGGTGCATTTTTTGGCAACACTGGGTGTGTGTGTCAAAGGTGGGGGGAGGGGGTGGAGGGTGGGAGGAAAACAAGAGAGACAAGGACAAAAAGAGAACGAGAAAAAAACTATTTAAAAAAAAGCGTGTGTCATGTAAACTGAGTCTGCAGCACGTAGATCTAGATCTAAGTCCCATACAGGCTAGACTAGGGGGGGGGGGGGGGGGGCTGGGGAGGGCCCCAGGGGTAGAGGAAGTTTAAAAGACTGTCCAGATAGCCTAGATGACCTACCTCGACCACCATGATGTAAACATTGTGTTTCTAAGTGGAAACATGCCAGGTACTAGCTGCCTATTAAGGTCTTTGACACCTATTGTTTTTTCTTCTTTTGGCCCTATTAACATTTTGCGTTATTCTAAATATATCACTGTGATTTGGGGAAATTTCTACCATGGAGGTTAAAGTACTTCTTTTTCCCGATCTTTTAACGGGAAAAGATCACCTCAAATTCTGATTTGGTCCCCAAATTTTCATTTGGCTGGTTTTGACCGCGTGCGAATACATAGGTCTACACATTTTATTTTTTTATCTAGAAGGCTCAAATTGTACCTGAATCTTCAAAATTGGATGCTTTATTTAGATCACAGGTCATTTTACACATTTCTACACCTTAACACTGGCTGGCAGGGCCCCAAAAAAGGGGGATTTTATATATTAGCGGATTAATTGGCTTGTACACAATCAGTGATTTGCCCTTCTAATAGGTGTCACAAACCTGAAGGAATTTTGCGAAATTTTATATTATTAAAACGGCTAAAATAGTCGATATATGTGCAACTAGATATTGCTATCATTAGAATCCAGACACCTTGTTTACTTGTTTTCCTTTCTGAATATGTCAAGAAGATCAGAATTGCACAAATTTTGGAACAAATTCTTTTCACTGTTATCTCCTTTGTCCGATCTTTTATTTTACATATTATTATTTCTTGACCCAGTTCGGTGCAAGAATTCATTTGCTGAGGCTGAAATCCTCCTTCGGTAGGAAACCATCAAGCATAATATGACGGATCACCTGAATTATGCCCGTAACGTAGGGGAGTGGGGGAGGAGGTAGATACAGTTATTTCCTATAATGCAGATAACATGGTGCGTACTTAACGTCATAAGTGCATTGAGATTCTTTGCAAAATTTCATATCAAGGAACTGAGTGGTGCATTTTCTCCTTCAAGAGTTATAATCGTAGGACACCTACCATTAGCCATATTGTCAGTTGTTGGCAAGGATTACACCTGTGTCTTCAAGAAACCCTTGTGCATTGTCCTATGTGGGCTTTTCTGAATTTTTCGATTACACAGAAAGTTACTTTCTCACATATCAGAGCATGGTGTTAGCACCTTGCAATTCTTTTTCAAGACAGAAAATACGTGAAAACTCACATTGGATCATGCAAATAGTATCTCAGAGACCTATGTAAAATTTGTGTGAAACCGTGAATGGCATTTGTTCAAATATCGTCACACTTAAATATAAAGAAAGAGGAAAAAGGAATAAACACGATCTGCAAACATTCATGTGCAGTATCTCCTCAACTCTTTTACTTCTCACCATTCTACAAACAATTACGGTTTGACATTGGATTGATGACAAGAGCATGTGATTGGTATTTATGCACTCACATTTTCTCTAGGGCTCAATACTGTCAGTTTACCTGTCGGACTGCAGTCCTTAACTCAACAGTGTATTTATCCATAAAAAAGGTAAGATAGTGTTTTAATATGGAGAATGAACAAGCGGAGGACATCTTCCTGGCAGTTGGAGAGGAGTGTCTTGAAGACAAAGAACCTCATTGATTCGAACAATTCACATGCTGGATGTATAGGTTAAATAGATTTTTCATAACCAATGACAGATTTCACACAAAAGGCATTCTGGTGCGTTCAGAGCAAAACAATGCTGACCTGAATCTTTTCTAGCCTTGCCAGTTGTGTCTATAACAACAGACGTGCCAACTATCACACATTGGTGTGTAAGGAGCACTCAGTCCTTGCCTTGGGTACCTGCCCCAAAGAATATCTGTGGGTTATCTTTATCTCTCTGAACGGCTCATTGTTTAACTTGTCAATGAACATGTCTATCCTATTACAATAATATAAGAACTTATCCATGCTTTTTGAAATACTGAATACATTAGTAATGAAGAAAACAACCAACGATACATTGATCAATACAATACATCACAAATAGAAACAAGCCTTTCCATAGATCTTCCAATGAGTTATAGTTGTCCTGTTGTCAATAACTAGCAGCCAGCAGCATGCAGGAAAATAAACCTTCTTTGAAATAGCCTACTCTTGATATGTCCTTTTGGAGGGACCAGGGAGTTCAAGGAGTCTACCGTAGTACAGTACTTGGACTAGGATTTTAAATGAACAACACAGTTTGGTCTCTAACACTGAGACAATGCATAAAAAGCGGACGAACTTTTTTCAGAGACGGGTTTTTATGAGTGACCTTAGTTATGATTGTCGTTTATCCTGTCAAGACTCTAATTTCATTCAAGTTATTTCTCAGTTAGATGCACACCATGCCTTTTTAACTGTTGTTATAAATGATTTACTGACCATTCTCTGCTTGTTTTTCGACTGCTTGTATCATTTGCCTCATTGCCTTTGTTTGTTTTTTTCTGATTTGCAGCCCATTGGATCTCCCGCTTCGAAACCTCGCGTGGCTGGAGGTCGTCTGGCTGCCAGTCATTGCACTAATCCTTTGGCTGAATACGTGAAAACCCGCAGCAAGCAACGTTCCGCAGAACCAGATAGGCACCAAGTACACGTAAACTTCTTATATATTTAGACTGTTCCGGCCGAACAGTTTAACGAGATGATGGTTACCAGAAAACCTACAGTTCCAAAAAGAAAAAGCGACTCACGAGAGGAACAAGTTATAATCTATTTTCATCATTATGCACAGTATTATTCACTGTGTAAGTGAATAACACGATGAATGGACAAGAGTGGAGCTTGGTTATATCGGCATTTTTGGGACCAACATTATATTCTAATAATTACCAGATTTCCTCTTACGTCAGAATGCATAGGGGAATGCATATAATATCACAGGCTTCATACTTCAATATTTTGTTTTCATGTAAACGATTCTAGTGATAAAGCTGCTAAGACTAAAATGGTTGTGTGAATTTTTTTCCTGACAGAGATGTTATAAATAGTATGTTCGTAACATTCTTTTTTGTCAGGAGGTAAAGACATTTTATGTCACTACATGGGACACATACATGGTCAACACTCGCTTACAATCTACACGACTGGCTGATGAGTGTCACAAAACAGTTTGTATTAATAAGGGTTGTTTTGACTGTTACGGCAATTATTAGTGCAGTCATGGTCGACTGTTACACCAGGAATATTATTTATCTTATTGAGAATATATTAAAAAGAATGATGACACCATGGTGTTATATTTACAATATCCTCTTATAACAGTCTGTTATAAATGATTATAAATACTAAAATTTGTGTGCGCATATGCGAGATATGCTTGCGGGTCTTTGTAAGTAGATGGGCATGACTGCTTTTGCGCGCGCGCATCTACGTGCTTGTGTGCGTGTGTGTGTGCGTATTTTTGGTTTGTTTATCTATTTACTAAACTGGTTATTTATTTATTGAACTGGTTATTTTTGTATCCCAATCAAGTTACCTTTGTTAAGAAAGTTATTACAGGTTTCATTGTTCTCGATGTCAGCGATGATCATTTCATTCCTTCTGTTTGAAAGTCCGTGTGCCTGCCTGCTTTTCTGTGATATATGCAATAAACTCCAAGAGAGCGAATACATACTTCGACATGAAATATTGAGGATTGAGAGTTCTCTCAGTGAAAGTCAAAGTCAGCCAAGTGAAAGAAGCGTCCTAGAACTTACAAAATAAGAAATTATTACTGACAAGTCAGAAAAATGTTTCACCATTCCTTATACATGTAGGACCAGTTTTATTACTTAGATGTTCGACATGGATCACCAATAAACAACCCGACATGTAATTATATTTAAAAATTGCTGGAAGTTGCAGAATATTCAGCAAAATTTGAAATATCATGGAGAGAAACAAAACAAATGTACATTTTTTGGACAAGAAAGCAAGCAAGTATTCACTAGACATGTTGAGAATATAACAGCGAAGGCACTCAGTAACAACCAGAAAAGAAGTGGCGATATAAAATCGCCTACACCATGGCACTGAAGGAAGAATATGAAACAGCTGGCAAACAATCGCATTAAATTTTGTTCGCATCTTAAAAAAAGCAAAGACCGGTCTGAAGAGCAAGCTCTGCTCAGTGTACTGTGTGAAAGTTGGAAGCCTTAATAGTAGTCCTAAGATACGTTTGATAAGATCATTAAGTTTTAGCCTAAACCACAGTAAAAAGAAATAAATTAATAAGGTCTAGTTCAACTTGTAAGGTCTCAACATAAAGGTAAAACTAGTTATGAGAAAACGCGAATTAAAGATTTGGTTGCGCGTGACATAAATAGACTAAAATTGCCAAAGGCTGCTCATTCTGTTAGCTTAGCCATTACTCCGTAGATTTAATTTTTTTTTTTATTTTGGGCTTAAAAGAAAAAGTAACATGTTAGATAGATATCCTATCTTTACATTCCTATGTGTAAAAATAAAACGATTGACACGGTAGGCTTTGCCCCGTCTCGGGACCTTTCTTTACTAGTCTAGGTGAACGTTTGCGCAAACAGCGTAGTATATGTTGCATTTCTGAGCTATCGGGGAAAAACAGAAAAAGAGTACTCCACGATAATGAAGCTAATACACTGAAAACATATACCCACCCCCCTCAATTCGGATCAATAGATGGACGGACGGACGATTGCAAGGATGGACAAGCAAACAAACAGAAGGATGCACGGACAGCTGGATACACTGGAATACAGACATGGACGAAACGAGGGGAGATGAACGGATGAACAGACAGATTGTTGGACAGTTGGATGGGTTGGTAGATCAAAGGTGATAATTGGTTTGATAAATCTCTGAATAGACATATAGACGACGGACTGACTGACAGACAAGTGATCAGACAGACTGGTGAGAGAAGGGGTTGGTGGATGGATAGAAAGTCGATGGAGATGGAGAGACAGAATGATGGACATACATGTACATATGAGAAACGAACCAACAGACAGAATGAAAAAAAAAATGATAGGTAGACAGATGATTTAATGGCTTGATGGATGAGAAAACTGATTTAATATGTCTTTTGCCGAATTCCCTAACTAGTTCATCAACATGGCCATGTTCGAAAAATATGTTCTTCAGCAAACAAAGTGCAGCACTTTCCTTTTCGACTCAGAATAGTGGCAAGGGGGAGAAATTTTAATTGTACATTAATATCGTCTTTGACAAGGTCGCAGTATTTAATCCAAACCGTCGGCGGGATGACAAAAATTTTGAGCGAGGTCGTTCACGTTGTTTCGTAAAGGAATTAGTTTGTTTCGTGTTTGGGCATACGAAATGAAATAGATCCACTGTACTTGGGTCTTATCGATTTCTGCTCATGAAGTATTTTCTTTTAAATCTCTGCGAATATTTGTTAACACTTTCTCCTTATACCTATTTGTCTCGGTCACGTCTTGACCTTCCGCCAGATGCAGCTTTACAGGTTTCACTAAAACTGATACAAATCAATTCATTAGAACTCTGTTTGAAGTTGCCCACACAAAAACTGATAGTTATACGCATAGACTCACTGCGAGAGACATCGAATACTTCTTCTCTCAACAGTTTTACTTTTGAAGTAGAAAAATGAAAATTTTTGGTATGTCTAGATCTTGATATAAGGTTCACTTGTCTGCTTTTCAGTTTCATCCTGCTTTGATGAATCAGTGGTGCGCGTCTGAAGTTCATCTCCTTTTAAACAGGTGCCCCCATCGTGGATCAGCTGCAGTTACCGTTAGCAGTTTTTGTTCCTTAGTGGCTTTACGTTTTTCCTAAATGGGAATAACTTTTTAGGCATGTTTTGATACATGTGAGCAGTCGGGAAATGTGTTAGGGTCACGGGTGAGTACTAGGCTCGCACGTGGAAGTTAGGAAACATATTCAGGCAGTAGGTATTTAAGAATTAAATTCGTGTGAAGTTTGCGTCCCCGTAGTGTAGTGGTAACACATTCAGACTTGCCAGCTGAGAGACCCTGGTTCGATTCCCAGCAGGGGCATGAAATTTTCTAGTGTAGGTTTTTTCGACCATCTTCTCAACATTGATCATTCACAGTAATTTGGTAAAATTCCTGGTGACACACTTCCCTAAAATAATATCTACTGAAAAATTATTATTTGTTCCTGCTACAAAGTCAAAATATTGTCAAGAGAGCCACGGAATAGGATTGGTGATAGGAAACAGAGACTCTGTTACACAGCAGATTCAAATCACCCATGTTAATGTTATTGACAAGTATAGAGACGAAAATCTGGATTCTAGAGCTATAGCAGCCAATCCATAAAGCCAATGGAAAATCCCATAGCGACACTTCTCGAAAACGGACACACAGCGTGGGCTACAGCAGCATTTATTTGCATCCGTGTTTACATGCAAATATGAGTGCAGTTGCGGCATCAATGCGCAACCGCAGCCAGGGGCAAATCCGGGACACCCATGAGAACACGGTTTAATAACGGGCTTGATTCAACGATTTCCTCCCCTCATTCACGCCCTCATGCTGGCTTTGTCGTATTGGGGATGCCAGGGATGGTAATGTAGACATTCACAGCATCCAGAGCATAAGTTTGGGGCAGTGTGAGTTTAGAACTGTAATCATCTACTTGTGCTGGAATTGTTGAATTACCCGAGTGCATTTTTGATGAATCTGCCCAGTCAGTCATCAATAAGATCAATATAGTCTGTGTTACTCTGAATTCGCTTATTAGCACTGTATTTCTTGTAGCGGATAAACCATTTTATAAAAATGCCAGAGAGAGAAAGAGAGGGGGGCAGACAGACGAGGACAGGCAGGCAGGCAGGCAGGCAGGAAGATTTTATTGGATAGGTTTTTGCTTGTAAGGGAAAATATCAGAAAAGTTCTGTATCAGTGAGCATGTGGAACAATGTCACCGCGTCAAATATTTCTGCAGTTACGATTTCGAGGTGAAAAATTGCTCAGGAAAGTGCAAGATATAGACTAGGTTGAGAAGCAATGTAAGGGAGTCAAATTTGACAGATAGTATAAAAGAGGATCAGGAGTGCAAGTAAACCATAGAAAACATATTTTGAGGTTGTACAGGTGAAACCAGACACACTGAGATACTCTTTAATATTATTGCATTGTGTCTACAGAAACTAGTAATGGCCGCAGGACTATGGTGTAGTAATGATCAGCGGTACTGCTCTTGTTCTGATTCAAAACAATTAGTCTTAACTATGCATGTTAAGAAGGCGGCTTATTTGATGCCAATTTGTTCTACATCTTTTCATGTCGTTAATGACATCGATATGCATCAGAAGTTTTTAATAACTCCTTATGAAATGAAAAACATCCATAGTTCAGTGATTCCCATGATTAATGATCTAGCTGGTGACATGATTTTGCCAAACTTCATCATCACTTATTAAGACTAAGCCTATATTATTACCCGACAATATTGACCAGCCAGTGATGACTTCACTGCACCTCATTGGCAAAATCATGTGACAGATCCAGATATGGAAATGATGAAAAATATAAGCCAGTGATAATATCCGCCTCTCCCGCGTTCCGTTTTTGGTTCCGATTCCCTCTTATGCCCTTGGCTTCTGTTAAATCCATTTGGAAAGCACTGATCCGTCTTTGAAATTTGCTGTATTTCCTATCATAATATATAAACCATCAGCATCATCGTGTTTGAAAACAGTGCTCTGCAACTCCATTTACTGCCACTTTTAATGATGCGCTGTTTCTGGCAATTTGCAATTGTCAGTGACTTTTCGCTCATTATTATAGGTTTGTTGAACGCCTCATAAAGTATTCCTGAGCATCGTTGCACAACAGACAAACTTTAATGTAACCTGTAATGTCATTTCTGTGATTTCCGTGATCGTCGCCTCTTTTATTTTTGTTGTAGACTATTTGTAGTTAACAGATTTATCGTCATCCGACTAAAAGCATATGAAAGTTTTCCCGCAAAAAATTACTTTCCAGTTTTGCGATCTATTAATGCCCTTAATAAAATAACAGAATTACACAATATTTTAAAGAAAAGAGCTATATTCAAATAGAACCACTCACTTTGCTCGAAAACATTTTTGGCAAAGATAAGCCCTCTTGTCTAAAGAAGTTAGAATTTACATGTATACATTATCTCGGTTAAACACGGTTGATTTGACAATATTTTAACATAATCAGGAGTGAAGTCGCTCAGGGAAATGTGAAAAGCGGAAATAAAGCGTCACATGATCATTTTTTTTTTTTTTTAGTAAACAATAATGACGACCTCTGATAAGGTAAAGCGCAAGGCAGTAAGTAAGGATAAAGAGAGATGATCAGTCTTTGGAACAATAATCTAATGATTGCTCATTAATCTAACCCCAAAAATAGGGTCGCTGGTAAGATCTGGCTTTGTTTTCATGGTTTGCAACATATGGCTACAGGACAGCCGCCAAAGGAGCACCTCTCTTCCTCTCTCCCTACACCCCCTTCTTCCGACTGCAATAAACTGTAAACTAGTATAAATTAATAAAATACAGCCTTTAAAAAAAGTGAAACGAATTAGGAGGTTTCTGTAAAACGTCTTTACTTCCTAATCATGTATGTCTTCTACCCATCGCGTTAGCAGTCCATAACCTAGAAAACTCGCTATTCCATTCATCGCCCAGTCAAACTGTGCAGAGTCTTTCCATTATTGTGTGTGTGTATGTGCGTGCGCGCGTGTGTTTGCGTATCATTCAGTCATTTTCCAGTAGTGATGTTAGGTATAGAAGGCAAGGCAAATCCCATTTTGTGTTGGCTGACAAGCTAGGTAGCAGGATTCCATGCTTGCTGCTCAAGCGTCACTATCCCTGCAGCCTGGAGTTGCCAAGTTGGTGTTATGGGGCCAATTTTTTCACTTTCTATTTTTAAAGGGCAGGAGCAGCAGCAGTCGTAAGGAAAACTCGTTTTGTATTCTGGGTCTTTAGTCGGATTCAAAGAGAAAAAAAACCGTAACGCTTGTCTACAAAGAATTAATGTGTCTGAACACAATGTTTCTGCTCGTTGAGCTGTTGTTGGCATATGGGGAATATATATCAGTGTTTCTGATTAAGGGCCGAGTTCAGATCGAAGAAGGCTCACTAGAAGGCTTGGTCGAGCAATGAATGCTTCTGTCTTTATCGACGCTGGGATACGTCCATCAAACAAAAATACTGATGAAGCATTGCCTTTCTCATTTGGAAGGGTATTTGTAGAGAAAACGTAATCATAAATTTATTAAAATGTCGTTAGTTCCTCACTTTTCACACCAGGGGTCAGCTGTGCTGCCGATGAATACCTCAGCGCCCGGTGATTATCAGTGTAAACAGTGTGTGTGCATTTAGCTCCTTAATGCACCTCTCTTGAATATACAGTATATGAAAATTATAGACATTCCCAGTGACTATATATATAATATACTTTATCGTGACAAGTGGTTACAAACTGTTGTCTGTTGGTGCGTATTTGGTAAGAAAACCCTGGGCGTGGGTAATTTCCCTTGATAACATGAATGTAGCGTTACTTTCTAGACATGAATGGAGTGACTAGCTTAGTAGGCACATCATGGGGTCACGTGGTTTAGGCGACTTTGGGATGAGGAGTTTCCATGTAAGTAATCTAAGCAATCTTGTCCTGGCTTAAGCGAGGACATCTTAGTGTGAGGGAGAAACTATTTTACTGTTTTTCTTCCTAATAGTCCTTCCTAGGATAAAGAATCTCACCCTTCCTTGTCCACCGGCCGTTGCTGGAACTGTCCTTTGCAGCTGGGCTTTGTGAACCAAGTCAGCGTAAAAATCAGTAAGTCTGATAATTCCCTCTCCAATAAGCAACCTAACTGCCATGCATCACAAACCACCCAGAGCTCTTGAACCTTTTGTGCATGTTGTGGGAGAGTCTTTGCCACGCTAAGGGATTCGTGCACATACGTGAATGTAAAGATACTCGTCCGTCATGCAATTATCCATCGCTGGTAGAATAATTGCATCGTGGAACCTGCTACCTGTTGAAGGATGTTGGTTTACTTGTGCTATTACTGCTGATGTTTGTCCTTGTCAAAAACACTTTAATATGTTTAAACTCAAGTAGTAAGAGCGCAGGTCAACAAACATGTGAGCTTTTCTTTTTTTCTTGCTTTCAAAAGCGCGTGTGAGTCCATAGGTAATGTCTGATTTATAACTTTTGACTCACCTCTTAAACTGTTAGCTTCCCCAGTGGCCACCATTTCACTGATGCCAGGCACAAGGTATTGGGCTCTTTTTCTTTTCCCGTACGAGTATGTTTCTTCAGTTTTGTCAGCTTTTCTCTTAACTAATCATCAACCTTCTCTATACCCCACCCTCACCCCACCCCATCCTCCACCTATGATGTGGATAATTGTTATCTGTGGGAGTGGGCTGTCATCTTCTAGGTATCCTTTCTGGACCCCTTCCCTGGTTTGCCTGTTTCTGTGGTCTGTGTCCCTTTGCTCTTCCTTGGTGGTACTGTATTTCTACTAGTTAGTCCATCTGAAAATTACAAAGAGAAAGCAAAAGGTATCATTTGCAGAACCATGCTGTCTCATCTTTTCTTTGTGCTGATTTTTGTGTATGTCCTCCTGCCAAGAGCATACATACTACAATAAAACCCCCATTATCACTAGTAATGAGGGATTTCCATTTCGATTTTTTTAAAAATCTCATCTGAAGTATGACACGGGACAAATGTGTTCTCTCCCCCTCCCCTCCCACACACACACATACCTTTTTTAACTTTAAATTCTATTGAATTATGACTACCACGTCCAAGTTTTTATTCCACTCAATAGTGACAAGAGTACTACCCCATCCTTCGTTTCATCCTCTTAAATTACACTTATTTGACATTGAAACATGTATGTGAAGATTAAATGTTTGTCATTTTAACGATATCCAACACCATAACCCGTCTTCTCCTCTCCCTTTTGTACGATTCCATCGATCGCTTCCCCCACCTCTTATTGGGATACCTTTAGGACCAGAAAATATCCTACTGTAAAAGCGGGAGATGCAGCGGCAAATACTGCTGAATCTGCTTAATCGCACTCCAGATAATCGCAACATCCGCATATTGGTAATGTTTTCAACTTGACAAAATGCTACGTTTTTACAGAAACACCACTGGATAAACGCAAGTCCGTTTAATCGCAATTTTTTTCGTGGTCAATGGAAATGTGATTTAGCGGAATCGGCTGTGAATGGTTCACTTAAACAGCTGGATTGTAGATCTGTACGTACATGGGCAATACACAACGTAGACCAAACACAATGCAAATATAGCTAAGGTCTAACCAGAGCAAGGAAAGAAAACAGGAACCACATTTTGGTCACAGTCGCTACAGCAAAATGAAACGAGACAGCGCACGAAGATATCTACAACAATTGAAGTCACTAGGACAAATTATCAGGGAATAAATTGGAAAAAAAATAATCAGACGGATAAAGTGTTAAAAAATGTCGAAAGGTTAGTAATGAAGGGTGTTTGTGTTCGTGGGTTGTGCGGGAGTGCAGGGGCGTAGACTCTTACGAAATAAGCACTGCAGATTGTCCTTAAGGCGCAACATCCTCTTGCAGTTTTTCAATTGAAAATTAGATATCAATTCTTACCGTAACCAGTCATTTTCTGGGCCATCTCCTGGCAGGAACCGAGAAGAAAACAATTTGCACAGCAATAAATGAGTTTCATTGCTCAGTGGGACGCCCAGTCTAGAATCCCTTGTCCAAGACGGTTACTCGATCATTGCGGGCTTTAGCAACCGGAAACGGGCGCTAACGAGGTGTCTCTCTGCACACTAAGCCCGCACAGCTTCAGACCGCCGATTTTTAGTTTGCTGCAATGTTACTGCTTGAACCAGGGATTTGTAGGAAGTGTTTGGAGTGGATTTCCCCCCTTCTTTTCGCACAGACAAATGATTGATGGACTTGCACACTGATTACTCGAGTTGTAGAAGATTGGTTGAATTCAACGGACTCCCTTAAATAATAATAATGTTGGAGATTTCAGAAAGCGAATACAGAACTGACACAGTGAGCAAGTTGTTACTGTCGCACCTGTCAGGAGTCCTTTTAAATGTTCAATATTGTTGATGATCCTTGACAGTCTGCGGGTTAAGATCACGTTGTTGTGTCCATATGGTAGACACTAGAGGTCTTTCCTTGACGTGCAATTTCGCACCTAGCCTAAGACCAGAGAGAACCTGGCGGGATGCTGCGCCTCAGCGAGGGGGGCAAAACTGTGTTGTTGCACATTATGTATCATACTTCTTTTATTTTCCTTATATACTGAGCTCAATTAGAAACGCATCACCCGGGACTTTACCTTTTTACCATTAATTGATATCCGATTTTTTAAATAAATGGAACACCGACTGAGGACATCTCTGACTACTCATTACCTTAGTTTTGGCCACGTGTGAGTTCGAATTTCGATTGACGGTGTCGAATGCATCTTTAAAGTCTTTTGACACTAAAAAGTTTACTGATGAGTAGAATTGAAATCACTCAAATTTTTGTCACATATTCTTCGGCTCGTTGCAATTAAAAGGCCTACTTTTTTTTTGCCGAATCAGTTTCAATTTGCTCTCAACCAAGATGCCTCGACTTAATGAAGCCGATCGAAATTTGTGCATTGGTCTCAACCAAGCTTGGTTTTCCTCCAGACAAATAGCCAGGAGGTTAAATTGCAATCAGTCTACTGTTATTAGACTTGTGCAACGCTATCAGCAAACTGGAAGCGTCGCTGATAGGCCCAGACCTGGACAACCACGGGTTACCACCCCTGCGGAGGACCGGCACATTGTGCTTTCTCATTTGCGGAACAGATTCCTGCCAGCTTCAGTAACCGCTAGGGGGCTTCGAGGGAGACGTGGGCCTGTTGCCCCCAACACTGTAAGAAACAGGCTGGCCAATGCAGGACTTCGTTCAAGAAGGCCGTATGTCGGTCCTCCACTGACGCCTCAGCGCCGTTTGCGACGCCTCCAGTGGGCCAGGAATCACCTCAGAATCACCCGACTTCAATGGGATAGCGTACTGTTTACGGACGAAAGCAGATTTTCCGTGTCAACAGCAGATGGCCGCATTCGAGTATGGAGACGGGCTGGAGAACGCTATGCTGATGCCTGCGTCCTTGAGCGAGACCGCTTCGGAGGTGGAAGCGTTCATGTATGGGGAGGCATCAGTTTCCACCACAGGACCCAGCTATACGTGTTCCAAAACCGTGTTACAGCACAGGCGTACATTAATGAGGTTCTTCGGCCAATCGTGTCCCAGCTTTTCAGACCCACAACGACCTTCGTGTTCTGCAACATGATAATGCCCGCCCTCACGCTGCAAGGATCACAACTCAATATCTGGCACAGCAAAATTTCAATGTCATGGACTGGCCAGCCTTTTCACCGGACATGAGCTCCATTGAGCACATATGGGACACTCTGGGCCGGAGAGTTAGGGATCGAGGGCCCTTTGCCAATATGCAGCAGCTGGAGGCCATCCTGATCCAGGAGTGGAACAATCTGCCTCAGCACTGCATTCAGACTGTGGTCAGGTCCATGAGGAGGCGGATCACAGTTTGTATTCAGGCTGGTGGAGGCCATACGCGGTATTAGAGTTGGGGTTCTGTGGCCAAACATGAAAATTGATGCGTCTGCAAAAATGAAAAATAGGGTAACTTTTTCAAAAGTGAAAAAGGTTGGTGAAAAATAACTTTTTGTGGTGGGAACTGTGTTAGGAGTACAACATTGGACAAAGAACGAAAAAACACTCACCTTTTGAACCTTGGACCTAAGAAATTTTGGTAAGAGATGAAAATCTGGGTGATGCGTTTCTAATTGAGCTCAGTTTTATATATATGGGTACTGTATATTGCGCGATTACTTAATCGGTATTTATAGTATTATTTAGTCACATAGTACTATTTACTGGTTACTATTTATATATACTATGCTATTGCTTCGAGTGAAGCATAGCATTGTTTGACATTGTAATAGGTGCATTACTAAGAAATGTCATTTTTAATACTATTAAGAGGCGTTCCAATGAAAATTGGAGCATATTAGGCTATCTTCATGTTCATGTCTATTGAAAAAATTTAAAAAAAAAAACCCCAAAAACAAACAAACAAACAAACCCAAAAAAAACAGGGACATTCACAGGCACAGTATATTTTTCCGTTCTAAGCTGTGGAACATACGTAATTTTATGATTCTACGTATTTAGGGAGACTTAAGTTTGTTCACATTAAATGCATTCACCAGAACAAGACTTCGGGAATAAACGATATTGATGGTAAAGTCACGAAAAAGGTCACATCCTTCGACACATCAGTTTGTGCTTTTGTCCTCTGGAACGAATCAGTGTTAATTTCTAGACAATATTTTAATACTGTACTACCTACAAATTGAGGGTTGAGAGCGAAAATGTTGTATCTCCAAATTTGATGTTCTGAGAAAATGAGCAATGAAAGTTCAGATTTCACTGTGAGATCAGAATGTCATTAAAACCATCATTTTTTCTTAATGTTCCAGCAAATTTACTGGGAAATAGTTTAACATTATTCTCTGACTTTGAAGCATCACTAAGGCCCACAGGAATTTTCCAGCTTTTTTTTTTTGTGGACTTACAACAATTTCGCAACAAACTCGACTAAGGAACATTAAGTCTGCATCGAAAAAACCTCATTCCCCCACTTCTCGCTGATGGACACCAGAGACTTCCTGTGGGTGTTATACATTGTTGTTATAAATAACTTCGGTTAAATACTGTACTATATTATAACTAAGATCCAAGTAGTTACTAATGGTTTAGGAGCAGTTTAGCTTTGCGCTCAGTTTACCGCTCAGTGCACCTTGTGAAATGAGGACAACAGTTTGATTGAGAATTCTTGGATTAATTTTCCACATTAAATGTACAACAGGTTCTTAACATAAAAAAAAAAATAACAAACAAACCTTTTCAAGAACCAAGTTTTTCTTTCATTCTCAGTGCCCACTCTCTTAGGCGATAGCATAATATAAATGTTATATACTATCCAAACAAAAAAATTAATTCTTGACTCCTGAATACAATACAGTCTACAATCTTGTTTAAAAAAAAAGTATAGCAATAGTATGCCTAATTAATTATCACAATATAATAATCCTAATTCTGAACTTACTCGGCCCTTAATTGCCATTCGCATGTGACTTCAACATTTTGGATGACCTCTAAGAATGGCAATAACTCTGCCTATGCAGCTTTGCTTACGAATGTAGATTCATAATCTCATTTCAACTATAAAAATAAAATGTTAGTGTAATGAACGGAGATAAACATTCTAGACTTGGAACCAATGTCACGGATTTGCTAAGAATTTTAGAATGAAGGGAAGGGACTAATAGTTCCCTTTAGGTCTTCTCTCCGGAAGTCTATGCTGCGAAGTAGCTAGAATGGTCGTCTGTGGAGACAGAAGTCCCAGGTTAAAGTCGTGCCAACTCGTGACTCCAACTTGTTTGTGATCCGCTTCAATAAAGCATTACATGCTGGGATATCTCGGGATATACCACAATTTGCTCTCAACGACAGCTTTTCTTATGGATATAACAAAAATGTCTCTTGAAAACTGGAAAATGGGCTCATTTTAAGAAGCTACGGCAATTTGAAATCAAAGTTTATATTTATTGGGGCCCAGTGATACTTCAGAGCATTTTTTTTTCAAATGTGGAGATACAACATTTTTGCTCTCAACCTACGAAATGGCATATGCTTTCATGTACTATTGATTTAAGAAATTTCACATGAATTAACAAAACACAAATCATGATATTCCTCAGAAGAACACGATACAAAAGTCAGTCTCCAAAAAGGGCTACCGCTATAGGAGACATTTTAAACAGCCAAAAAAGAATGAATGAATACAACACAGTCATGGGGAAAGGAAGGGGGGAGGGGGAAGGAATGTTGGAAGAGGAAGTCACGCGCAGCACAACTAATATACTGAAGTTAAATGCCACTATGATAAATAAACTATGAATTTCAATCAATACAATGACTTTGAACTGAAACTTTTCTAAGAAACGAAAATAATATATTTTTTGTGCAATTGTCAGGGGCAGAAATTGTTAAATATACCCAGTATTTTACTGTTGCAACCGAATAAGCGCAATCTAGCCGTACTCGTGCTGAAATGAAGCGCCATAGCACCTTAACTCAAACAAACAAGCTCAAATTGGTAGGAGCGCGGAAGGCCTTTTATCTATATTAATAAAACGCTTCAGTCAAATTTGTGTCACAGATTTCTTGAGAACTACGTAACGTAAAAACATGCGGTTTTCACCTAAAGTCGTAGAAAAATACCGAAAAGGTAACTATACACATCAGTCCTCTTTATTTTTTTTACCCTTTTTAAAAACAAAGAATGTGTATAGCAACGAAATACAATCTCCGATAGAACTTTTCAATCCGCCCAATTCGCCAATCGTCCAACTTTTTCACGGAGTCTAATGCATTCGTCTATGATGCCTTTCGACGCGCTAAGTATTCTTTCGCCGCTGGTGCGTTGCCTGCTTGCCCATTTGTAAAATGGGGTGTTTGTCTTGTCTTAGAATAAGAGCTGGTATGCTAGCAGACTAGCTTGAAAATCGAGGATTCGTGATGTTCTATGATCTAAAAGTAAAATCTGCTTAGTGGAAGTTTAAAGATTTCTACTTCAACGAAATGCCAACGTTATGTATAGTTTATACAATTATGAGCTTAAGTATAGTTTAGTGAGTCTGAAAAAAGAATATTACAGACATTTGTGTTGACCCGAAAATAACAAATTTGTTTTTGTCAAGGAAATTATCAGAATCACATACATCAAAAATGTTTTAAAAAAAATCACTTTTACTTCACCCCATTCTTCTTTCACCATTGTCTCCAACGTAACCAAATGTAGGGAAGACGGACGTCCGCAGTTTCCGGTTCGAATACTTGAGAAATTCAGTGCTATTATATCATCACAAAAGCGCACCTCCTCCGATTCTTTATACCGCATATCTTAAAAAAAATATAGCATTCATTTTTTTACAGGATCACTCCTACGTCACATATATAATATCAGAAAAGGCATTCATCGTATTTAATTCGAGTGTAGACTGGCTTCTTTAGCCGAAAAACAAAGGCGGAGGCAAACCAAGAAAAAAAAACCACTATAAAATTATGTGCTAACTTGACAACATTGCTTACATTCTCACGCCTCCTGACAAATTAGTGGGCTTTTCATTTTCGCCCAGACAATTTGTGCATTGTCGATGTGTCTCGGATTTCCGCCATCACGCCACAACATACCCGGCTTCCCCCAAAAAGAATAAACTACCACTAATAGTCGAATACCGTGATAATTCACGAAATTTTGTAATCGATTCTAATAATAGGACTTTAGGGAAGTTACCATTACGAGAAGCTTTAAGTAAGCTCTCATGGATTCTCTTTAAAATATCATTTTTGTAATTATACTTTTGAGATGCTGTTTAATAACTGTCTATAAATAAAAAAATATTTTTAAAAATTGTTTGCTCAGATATGATTCACTGCAGTCTATACAACTATGACACGTTCTAAATTTTTAAAAAAGGGCAACTCAAAAGTAAGCATCTGTGCTTTTTTGTGTGTGTGTGTGTGTGGTTCTTTCAAGAAAACCAGTGAACATACGTTGCAAAAGAGATGTAATCCATGTACGCAAACATGACTGCAGATATACAAGTTAAGACCAACAGAGGTAAGCCTGTTGTACAGTACTTGCAATTTACATGAGTTCATGTACCATTTGTAGAAATAAACGAAAAGCTTAAAAACCTGGAGATGCACAAAGAATTACTCGACAGTCAAGCTGACCACTGACAAAGAGGTCCAGTGAGTATTACTAAATACCGCGTCATTGATTTTGAACACATCTGATCATTATCCTTTCTCCTACAAGCTCCAGTGCCTCAAAATGTTGATTTGAGACGTAGAATAGTTAACATATTTTACCAGAATATTGGTGGTGATTCCTGGTGAACTGTATTAATATCCTGTCATAGTCATTGTCAGTCGTTTAGCCGAAATTTGAGTATTACACAATGCTGTTGACATCACCAACACCTGTTTGCCTGCCCATTTTTAGGACAAAATGATGGACATTAGTGACTGTACCATTGTGCAGGCCTCATCATTTTCCCTCCGATAACTCTGAAAACATTCCTGTTCAATCACTTTCAGAATATAGAATCTCAGCTGGTGTGGAGCCATTCACCTGTAATAATACTTGCAACTCATTTGGTTGCAGAGAGTGTTACTTGATCTCGTATATACATACTGTACTTTTAAGATAAAAATTGTTGTTATATTTGTCTGATGTTGAAATGGTGATTAGCATAAATTTGCGATCAACACGTCAAGGCCTAAATCCAGAGGTGCGTTTCTGTTTCTTTCATATTCGTCTTGCTAGTCTCAGACACCCAATGATCGGAATCTAGATGATTTGTGGATGGAGCTTAAACGTTGCATTAGCGTTTGTTTTAGAGTTAGACAATACAAGTTGTGATCAGTAAGGTTGCCAAATTCCTCTTTGGGAGCCAAATATCAGATTATCATAATATTTCTACATACATTAGGACACTTAGCAATAATGTTTTGGATTTTAACCCTCACTGCCGTCTTATGACAAAAAAGGCACATAATAATATGCAGTAAATTTTTTATTTTTGTCATAGACGGCAGCTTAGTAGGCTTTTTGGCTTTTTCATTTGCGATTTGGCTCGGCTCGAAAAGAAATCTGGCAATTCTGCTCACAGTATGTCGACTGTGGTTTGTGGATTTAAGCTGGATGACCAGCTGCCGGAAAAGAATACTTGTAATACGACCATCATTCTTGTCGCCATCTACCAATACAATGCCAACGAAACAACAGCTGTTATGTCCGCCATCTTTGTAAGCAATAGAAGCTTGTCTAGAGACAATAACTTCCGGAAATTTTCCCGAATTAACTTCCTGTTTCATGCAATCTCCGAGGCCCTACCCACGAACCGCCCCATCATTCTCAAAATGACGTCATTTTGTCGTTGAAGAAGACCTGAGATCTGCCCTTTTTATCCGAAGAAGGCAATAAGCAATGTATTAATGGAGGTCATAAGATTTTTTTTTCGTTGACGGCAATATGCGGCCCCCTAGACGTCATTTTCTGTCAGTGTAACATTGCCAACTATGGCATAAGCCATTCTCAGAGCTAGCATTGTTCGCATACAGAACGAAGCACACGGTTGATTAAATTGGAAAGGAACCCAAATGCAGCAAGCGTTATGCCCTGTGCCGCGTATGCCTCAAAGCCCAACTATGCACAAACTTGTAAATAAATCTACTTATATACGGATAGATCCACTAACTTCAATTCTCATCATAAATAGACTAAGAAAAAAAACCGTGTCGTCAGGCAAACGAAAGGGATAGATCTAGCCTTTCATCGTATTCGTAATTCTTGATCTATCCGTGGTCCCCCAACCCGCCCTTCTAACTGGGCAAATTTGGACACTTAAGTTTCATTAATCCGATGAAAGGCATATAAAGAACTGGCTGGTTACCCCCCCCCCCCTNTGTTTCGCATAACAGATGCCTCAAAAATACTAACATATAATAAAATGGTTTCGATACCACGAGTGTCGACGACTTTCATACATGAACCAGGACTTAAAAAAACAATCTGTACATATTATATTACGCTTTTTGTTGCTGTCGTTCTTGCAGGTCAAGATGATATCAAGTATGGATACTCTGACTGTCCTTTGCCATTCCAATCATTCTAATCGAAATATCAGTTGATATGTGACAGAATGTAGATAAATGTTTTATCATTACACATACAAGATTTTAGCATTTTCACTCACAGTTCAAGAAATTAAGTCACAGATACCTACAACACTACTATATATTACATAAAGAGATTTTGAACAGCATTTACTGCCAAAATTACCTGGTTTCTTACAGGCACTTTTTTGGGGGAGGGGGAGGGGGTCACATACCAAACGTTTTCTGAAAAACAAGATTCGAAATTTCCCCCTCCCCCCCTCCACCTCCCACCCTCTCGCTTCCAAGATCAGCTATCATCTCAAGCTAATAATGTTTCAAGATATATTGGTAGTTGAATTCAGGGCCGTCTTAAGTATTTCGGGGGCCCTGGGCACTCAGGCCCCACGGGGCCCCTTACCTTCTTGATACAAAGTAAAAGGTTAAGTCTATAGGCCTACCATGTGTCTGAAAAAATTCACATTCTTTTATCACATAACATCAGTGACATAAACATAAATTACATTGTTAATCACCTGTTCATGGGTTGGCATTATCTTCTCTGTGTAAGACAGTGAGAAAGGCGAAAATGAGGAGATGTGATGTCGATTTGTCTAGTCTAGTCACCAGGATCAATGATCCGATAACTGTCTGAGCTCTTCTTCTTCGGCATGATGGCATGGCAATGTATTTTGACAGTCTTTCTAAGTATTTCAGCTTGTCAGGGCTAGCTTCAAGTTCTTCACTACTCGATTTTCTGTTAAATATTACACTCTAGGGCAACACTTTCACTTTTCGAGACTTCCTTGCANAAATGGGAAATTTTGCGGCCGCAACGCGGCCGCAAGCAATGCAAAATTCTGCGGGGTCAGTTCAATGCACATCAGTGCTAAGGAGTTGAGGTGCTCTTGCCCCATTGTGCTCCTCATTTGGCTTTTTATCAGCTTCAGTCTTGAAAACGATCTCTCCCCTCCACAATTAGTCACCATCATTGACATGAAAATTCGAAGTGAAATTTCAACGTTGGGGAAAACACTTTTCAAGTCATCTGTGATTATTTTTTTGTACACAGCAGGCAAAGCTTCACAAGTTTCATCTAACAGATGCTTCAGATGGCCACATTCCTTTACTAAACCGACCAACTCTATGTCTGCATGATAAATCTTACACAGTGCCTGGCAGTTTTTCTCAATGTCAGAGAACGATAGGGTTTTTAAATGGAGAAAAAAGGAGAATAGATTTCCAATAGAAGAGTATGCCGACCCTCTCCTTGTTAGTTCTGCAATAGATAGAAAATTTTTTTAAAAATACGACGCTAGAGACTTATTCGCAAAAAAATAGATTAGACATTGCCTTGCTCCCCGACAAGAAATTAAACAGTAGGGTATTCAGTGTGACGATGCAAGGAAAATCTGGCAAAATAAAGTTTTGTTGTGGGAAATCGTCTTGATCAACACATTCTATTTTAATGTTTTTCCACCCCCGGGGCCCCAACATTAAACATGGTTCAATTCATACCCTCTTGCTATTTTGCAACACTATTGCACGTACAAGCCTATAACCGGTACTACTGCATCACTGCCAATGTCTAACTCATATCAATGAGGTCCCGAATAACATCTTTAAAATGAAAGGCTAAAAGAAAAACTACATGGCAATTGAAGTCTCTCTCTCTCTCTCTCTCTCTCTCTCTCTCTCTCTCTCTCTCTCTCCCTCAACATAATGTTCTAATGCAAATTTTTCCCTCTCTCTTTCTCTCTCACTCTCTAGGGGGGCCTCTCAAGGCCCGGGGGCTCATAGAGCCCGGGGCCCCCCAGAGCCCAGGGCCCTGGGCTACTGCCCATAGTGCCCTGCGGGTAAGACGGCCCTGGTTGAATTTGTAAATCATTAAATCAGTGCGGAGGATATTCAATGCTAACAGACTCAGTGGCACATCCAATCCAATAGTCTACTTCGGGTTGTCGTTTAAATTGTGATATATGTGTGCATTTCCCACAAAAAATGATAAATGTATTTTTCGAGAATTATGTTGTTTTCCCCAAAAGACAGATCCATATTTCACATGTAGATGTTAGAATATCTTGTTTGTTTTAATATAAAACTTAATTCCGTTGGTTTTTTTTTTGCCTGTATTTGAGAGGTAATGTGGGTATACATATACTACTTTTAAACCTTCCTTTACTTGCATTTTTTTCTTGTTAAGGCAGGTAAACGACAAAACACCAGATAGTTTTTCTTGACAACAGTTTTTTGTAATCAATCAGTCAATCAATCAATCAATCAATCAATCAATCAATCAATCAATCAATTAGTGTCGTGGAATCTGAGCCGATTTTGCTTCACTGATGAACACAAAACGTTTCCACACTCCAAAGTGAGCTGACAATCTGTGAATCATCTTAAACGGTATTTGTAAAAAAAAAAAAAATAAAATTTGGCATTTATTCCTCTCTTCCTAGCCTTTGCAGTTAGCTGTATTGTATATATATATATTTTTTATAACTTGATCAATGGAATCATCCACGTTTGTAACCCACAGAGAACAGGGACGACCGATTTATCGAGAAGGCTGCGCTCACTTCCCATGCAGCTACACTTACATAATAAATGTCGCATCTCGATCTCATGTCCCCTCCTGATTAAATGTGACAGAGGATCTGTAATGCGTGTTTGTTTAATATCATATTTATGAAATTCGTTCTACATACAGTATATCGTATTCGCGAGCCTTTGGCGAGTGAATTCGATACATGTATAATGAATTTATTTTGTACACCTGATATCAAACAAACACGACTTTCATATCCTTTTTATCATATAAACTCTAACTAATAAAAACATGAATTTTTAATCGTGAAAAGGACCCTAGAGTGGTCCTCACTCTGTTTGAGATACATTAATCACAGCTGAACTGAATGAACCACACAGATACGCGATACAAAGTAGATCCAAACAGCTGACAATCAGCGATGAAACTTTAGACCACGGAGACACTGTGACATTTCAAGTTCTTTTAATTCAAATGTTTAACTGAATTGAAACTAAAATGTGAAGAGAACGATGACAAGTGATAAGAAAGACAGACTGAAATATTTTTTTAAAAATCTAGACAGAGGGAAATCCCACGGCAGTGAAAATACTTACAAAAGAAAAGACATATTATTTTCATAGCCATAGAGGTTTCCAAGGCTTTCAATTAGAGTATTAGTAAGCAGGTCAAAGGTCAAATCTATGTAACGTGTGACATACCAAAAAATTATTACAAATTTTTGTGTCACCGGAAATAGGCCCGGTTTATATGATAAATGGGTTGTCTGTGACAGAGGAAATTCAGATATGATGTAATAAGGTCCGGAATGAAAAAAAAACAGACAGAAAACTAGCTGGGATGAAAGAATAACAGTAAGCTTTGAATCCCCGTCCGATAAGATTCGTCACGACCTGTAAACATTTCTGTGTGGATCATACTAATACTATCTCGCACAGTGCACAACAACAAAACAAAAGCAGCAGTAGCAACAACAACAACAACAACAACAACAACAGTTACAACAACAGCAGCAACAACAACAAAACAACACAACAACAACAACAACAACAGTAACAACAATCTCTATGTCAAATCAGAAATCTAAAAGAGAAAATTTAGCAGAGCAGATCACAGTCAGTCCGAACTGCATCCCAGAAATTCAGCTCATTATCATGCTGGTCTCTGAAGTGAGTGTACTGTAAGTTGTGATAGCTGTTTGTGATGGATCATACAATGGGACTTTAAATAGAGATCAAAAGAAACTATAATATATTCGAAAAACTTTTAAATTTTCCAGTTCAGCTACTGGTGGCCGATTACAGACTTTAACCATGAGCTTTGTATTTAACGATGTAGCAACAACACATTTGGGAAACTGATAAAATCTAAACAACTTACAACTTCGTCTCAGCAACCACCAGGACAATTTCTACATCATTACTTTGAAGAGTTTACCATTGAAGAGTACAGGGTAGCACAAAAAAAGAGTTATCCGTTTCGTCATGAAAACGAAGCATTGAGACAATTGTATGGAATTTTCATACAGCATACCTAAAGCACTGACACCGACACCCTGGACATTTCAATAAAATTAGTAAGTCTGCACTACATGGTGAGCCTTCAACTTTGGCATGCATGTTTCAAGAAACTGCACCTCAGATTTGCGTTCTGGTTTTGTGCCTTAAAAAGAAATGAACTAAACTACTCGTTTGAAGCATTCTTTAGCGGAATGTAATTATTTTGTTTTCATGAATCATTTCATTTAATCCTTTTTTTCATTAATATTAAAATGTTCTGGATTCTAAAGTTACAGCAGGAAAAGACCTTTGACAACTTAAATTGTCCATGACCATATCGACAGTCATTTTATATTCGGGATGACCGAATGTACTTGATCAGGGAGAAAAGTTCAAAGGAACGTAAACCTTTTCAAAAACACATCGTCTGTCTTAACTTGTGAAAATCGTGTTAGCATCATGGAGTAGACATTTATAAAAAACACACACACACACACACACACACACACACACACACACACACACACACACACACACACACACACACACACACACACACAC
>JAWQUT010000168.1:1175864-1183364 GCA_033807755.1 Ellobium chinense
CACACACACACACACACACACACACACACACACACACACACACACACACGCAAAATGCCACTATACCTCGAATGACTTCCCCCAAATTCACAGCCATATCTATCACCGTACTAGGTTTGATGTGATATAAACCTTCTGCAAGAATTTTTTTTGGTTGATTTGCGATGCCCCTTTCTTTTGTTAAAATGTCCTCTCAAGTCTCTGGACCATTTTTCCCCATGTAACCTGTAATTCTCCGTTACCCTACTCGTATTGCACAACATAAGAGCTTGCTCTGTGATGGTTTGAAATGTGGTCACAGAGTTCAGAGAACCGTTATTCTCTTTTTAATAGCATTGAAGTATTGAAATTTATAATGATTAAGTTCCACATCATGAAGTTTGCAATCTGCAGATTAAAAAAATAATCAACTGATTATTGTCAAGGTTACTGAAACAATGCAGAATTTTGTTGTGTGCGTGTGTGTGTGTGTGTGTGTGTGTGTGTGTGTGTGTGTGTGCGTGCGTGCGTGCGCGCGCGTGTGTGTGTGTGTGTGTGATTGATTATAAAAACAACTTAAAGGCGTGAGATCTTCACTGACGCTTCACCATGCTTATGATTAATGATAGGCTAATATTAAGAAGATGCTTTCAGATTTTCTTTTCTCAGACCTAAATTCATCTTTGGCTTACTATGATTTGTTTTCATACTTTGAAGAGCAAGTCATTATTCTTTTTGTCCATGAAATAATCGCAAGCAGACATCAAGTGTGAAATTAAAGGGCATGAGCAATTATACTCTTTGGCAAGGTAATTCATAAAAAGTGTCAGAAGAAAATATTCTGGTGAGCTCCACGTTAGGATTCCATAGTCTTTCTTTCTCTTATGCAGTCGCTATTTCAGTGAATCAACTGAGTAGTAGTCTACAAGTTATAGAAAAGGAACAAAACAAGAGTGCGTGGCCTAATGAAATAATCTGTGAATATATAGGTCACAGTGAATACATTCAGTTGCTCCGTTACAAGTTCGCGAAATGAGATACAAGAAATGTATCTATAAAAGTGTGGAGAGGATTCCAGGTTATAGCAACGATTTTCTGCAGAATGATAGTGCCTGGAGTGCTTGAGTAGAAGAGTGGAAAAGTGGCCAATCAAATTAGGTCGTGGGAGTTTGCTCTGGTTTCAACTCCTAAAATCTATCTTCTGGGGACAAGGCGTGAACTGAGGACTTGTGTTAGCATGCTGAAGTCGCAGAAAGACATTCTGAGATAATTTGAGTTGTAGCATTTGCCTAAAATATTACAGGAGAGCCTGATTCAAAAAGAAATTTTTAAGTTTATTTGGAATAACTTCTTTGTTTTTCGATCAAATTTATCTAATTGTTTGCATGCCATAATGAAGTAGTTTGTCTTACTGACAACATTTTTGCAATTTGAAGCCAGGTTTTCTGTTTGCCTTCGTAATCTACTGAACGGTATCTAAATAATCATAGATGTTTCACATAAAGAGATGTCCGGAGGAAATTATTGCCGAATTTGAGGTCTGTCCACATGACGTTATCTTGGAAGAGTGGCTTCCCTCAAACACAGATAAATGGAAAGATCAAGCTGTATTAGTGGTTGCAACAATTTTAATCATGAAAAAAAGTTCATATTTACAATCACAAAAGTCAGTGTGCTACCCTACTATCACCACTATTTTTATCACCACCGCCACACCAACACAACCACCACCACTACAACAACAACAACAACAACAACAACAACAGCAGCAACAATTAATGATAGCTACTGGTGCTGTTGCTGCCATTTCTTTCACAGCTGTTAATCCTGGTAAGGGAGGGAGGAGAAGGGGGATGTAAGTAAGAAACTGGAAGTGNGGGGGGGGGGGGGGGGGGAGAAGGAGGAAAAGGTCAGGAAGGAATGAGGGGAGTGGAGTGATGGGTCAATGCAGAGTGAGGACAGAAAGGATAAGAATAAACTGTCTTTTCTACAAATATTTCAGTTTCTGTCTTGGGCACTAGCCTCGTAATTACTCGCCCTCGGTCAAGGGAACTCAGTATGAGGAAAAAGCGACTTGAATAGATCCCCAAATCTTCAAGCCCACCCAGGAAGTTACGTGAACATTATAAAATTCTGCATTCATTCTATTCATGCTTATATTTTTCTAGAATACTTTGCTTCACGATGTAGACTATGACATGTTGACATCTAATCTACAAGTGGAAGTATTCAGTCAGAGACTTGAGGAAGACGGTGTGTTATTGTTCATTTTAAAAGGAACACTGGAAAGAACAAATAGCCTTTTAATTTGTGTCATTTCCAGTTACGTGAGCGGCACTGAGCACTTCCAGTAAGCACACACCTACTGTGTGAAACAATGAAGTGACATTCTATTATTTATGCTTCACTTCATGTTTATTTCAGGCCTTTGGGACCAATTCCAACATAATATTATACGGTATAATATGAATGTAAATAGTCAAGTACATTTATTAAAAATGCACTATATTTATGTTGAAACTCTGTCGTTTCATCTCTCTGTGCTCTTTCACTCTATCTGAACTATTTTGTATTCATAACTTGGTTACTGATTACTCCCATCTACTCTGCACTTCATCTGAACTGACACACTCACCCTTCTACTAGCACGCATCCTCTTTACATAGGCATCCCGCCCCTCTCCCATTCAAATGCCACCAGAAAAATTCACAGAACCAATGTTCTACCAAAATAATCCACACGATTTTACTTTCCTGCCATTCATTGTTGTTAAAGCTGTGATAAAAATGAACATGTTTGGCTTTATAATTTGTCCCCCATGTTTTTGCCTGATTTCCCATTAGTATCTGTCTGATTTTACTGAAACGCTGGCATTCTACTGCAGTTGTAGTACATAAAATCTGATATCAAACAAACATTCATCACAGATCCTCTATGTAGACAACATTATGGTATCTTTCCATGAGAAAATGACATGAATGTACAGGCGGAGGTAAAGGTTACAGACTTCTAACTGGACGAAAATAACATGTTGTCATATGCGTTAGGAAGACAGTAAAAAATCTGTGGAGAATGGGCCCTAGACTTGCGAACCTACCAGCAAATTAGCTTGCATTCTCTCCTGATTTTGTAAACTAAACCTGAAGTTTGGGTCATTCACTTCGGTTTCGGGGTGGCATTCTGTGCGGAGCACTTGTCGTTAAGGAAACTAGTAAGCGTGTTTACACTTTTCGATGTATCGGTTCGTAACTCGAAATTGAAATATTTTAAACATCAATTTTTAATTAGCTCAGTGAATTCTGTAATCTATCAAAGAAGACTTAGAGATTGTGGAATTTCTTGTAAGTGACACTGTGACAGTAGAGAAAACAGTTTTTTAGCTCAAAGAAGAAAATCGGCTTAGGCTTCTGTAACCTGTAAGCAGGTGGAAAATAAGTCACGGATGAATGCTAAGTTCAATCGTAAGGGTCAGGCTAGAATCTGGAAAATGATTCTAGCGTTGTGAAGTTGGCATCCCTTGCATGCAAGCTTACAAGATAAGAATGGCAGGTTTGAGGGTAACTAAACATTCTAGCGCAGCGTTGTTTTCAAGACGTATTTTTATAGTTGTTTACTATAAAACAACAACAACAACAACAACAACAACAACAACAGTGGTACTCTTCCCAGGTAATTGGTAGCCTAAGTCGTCAGTTTCTCAGATTTTCATGTCATAGAATAAAATGCTTTCCTTATCACCATATCAAACAATAAATCTAGAAATAGAGGAACGAAGGAAAGAATAATATGGCTGACGCAAATATTCACATATTATTATATACTAGTCAAACCGTACTGGACCTGCTCATCAGTTGTTTTATATCTAATATGGGCCACTTATGAACTATTCATAGCAATTCTTAATGCAGTCTCTCTATGATGAATGTCACTATTGACTGTGCATTTATTTCGTGCAGCTGAGTCCTGCAGGTTTCAATAACTGGGCAAGGAAGTACTAATGGATTAACCTTTCATTAGTAGACTAGTGTTCGGACCTAACTCGGGCCTGCAAATATATGGAGCATGAAGCAGATTACGTCCTCTGTATATTTGGCAACTACGCATTCCAGCATCGGTCAGGTGGTCGATATCTCATAGATTTCTTGGACATATCGATCATTCGGGGGCTATAGAATGGAATATTTTTGTTTCTTTCCTCCTCTTGTATGTTGTTTCCTTTTCTTCCCTGATCCTTTCGAATATTGGTACCTTCAATTTCCCTCCTCTGTATAATTTTCTTCCCTCCAAAACCCTCTTCCTTTCTAATGTTCTTTCCTTCAAATCTCTTCTCCTTTCTAAAGTTGTTTCATTCAAACCCCTCCACCTTCCTAATATCGTTTCAGTCAGACCCTACGACCTTTCTAATGTTGTTTGATTCAACCCCTCCTCCTGTCTTAAGTTCTTTCCTTCCATCTCCTCTTATGTTTTAAATCTTATTTTCTTCAACACCCCTCCCCTCCCATTCTTTCTATCTAATGTTGTTTCCTCCAGCCCTTCCTTTTAATATTATTTCCTTCAATCCCCCCCCCCCCNCCCCCCTTCTTCTCTTCGCTCTAATTCTCTTTTCCAAATGTTCCACAATATTTCTTTTCTCTTTTCTCTTTTTTTCTATCTTCCTTCGCCTCTCTTTCCCCTCCTTTGTCCGAAGAATGAAGAGAAAAATGTATTTAATGAAAGACCACTGACTGACCAGAATTCCACAACAGAATGCGGGTGGAACGGCCCAGATTGGAGAAGCAAATTAAAACACTTTACTCGATCGATACCGTCGTATGTGGTGATGTGAGGGGGCAAGGGTTTACAATTGCTTAGTCATTACCAAATGTTGAATAAATTGATCGTGTGCCAGCCCTCTGCATGTCCGATGTGACAAGCGGATCTATTACCATTCATTCGTCTGTGAGTACCGTGAGGAGGACAGCTATTTCTCTTTGCTACAAAACATTCACAAACTTGTAATTCTAAATCTGAAGGAAAGTCTCTGCGATTTGAACTCACTGGGGAAAGGATCATTTCACACCCCAGTCCTACCTCGTCTTTCAATGGTGTCCACAGCACCGTCAAATGCAACGTTACAGATACCGCAGCAAGGTCGTCACAGCTGGACTTTTAACAATTTGAGCAGAAAGCCCAAACAGGCTAAATGATCACTTTTTCTTCATGACCTGTTTATCAAGCTGTGAAGGCTCAACCCAAAAATAATGAACAGTGCCAAATCCAGTTTTGGATTTGTAATGACAAGAGGAAATTCCCGTCGAGTATAATATCAAAATTATATCTGACATATTTTAATCAATCCAGCAGCAACCATAACAAGTCGCATAGTGAGTTCTCGTTTGATCAGTTGGAAAACCTTATTCTGCTGAGTCATTTATAAGAATTGGTGGAATTAATAGTGATAATAGTATTTTCTAAAGTTTTGTGGGCTTCCTGACAGCATGGGTACGTTCTGAACAGCTCAAAATTCAACTTTCAGCAATATTTGAAATTTGCAAGATGTAGACTTACAGTTCAAATTTGTAATTAAAGGCAAATATCGTCCGAGGGTAAATCTATAAAAAATGCTGTAATGCTGTAATATTTTAGTAATACTGTAAAATATAATATTAATATTAAGTTCTGCTAAAATTTGTGGAGTTTATGAGTTTTGACGCAAAGATTAAAGATGGTCAATGCAGTTGGTCAATTTGTAGATAGGAACGGAAAGCCGTGACCTACATCCGGAAAGGGATCGAAAGAGGAATGCTCTAAACACCAGACAAAAGTAATTTTGCATTCTGTGGCAGTAGAAGTCGTAAATATTGTTGATGTTGTCGTATCAACAGGAGGATTGGCAGTAGTAGAGTGATGGTGGTGGTGGTTCTGTTAGTGGGGGTCATGCAGATGGTATAGTGTCTTTTGGATGGTCATTAAACTTTTATTGTAACAAATTTAATTGCTGCAACTTTTATTGCTTTCTGTGGTGGAGAAAAGGTTTTGTAGCCATCGTGAGAGGGAAGACATTCCAAGGCGATGATATCATGTGAGCAGAACTGATATCTTAAGGGAAGGCACTACCCTTTTCCTACGGATGTAATGCACATGACATAGTGTGCAACTTATCACCATGAATGCAATGGATTCCTATATAAATTTGCACACCAAAGTGGTGAATGGTGCATATTTCTTTTCCAAGGGTGATGATCTTAGAGCAACTGTCATTTGCGATGACACCGTTTTTTTTTCATCTTTGATTACACCCACGACTCCTGTGTACGTTTATGCATGATCTTATGGAGGCTTTTCCTGATTTTCTGGCTGGATATAAAGTTACTTCATTTATCATCAAAGGGTGTTGCTAGTTTCTGATAATTCTGCGTTAAGATAGAAAATCCAAAAAAATGCCTCCATAGGATCTTCCATGAAGGTATCTAATAGACATTGGTGAAATCTGATGTCAAACAACTGGTGCCATCGCTGAAAACGCATGTTCTAAGATTATCACCCTTGAGGAAGAAGAATGCACCATTCAGCACTTTGGTGTGTACTTTTGCATAGAAATCCACTGCACTCTTGAGGATAAGTTGCACACTATGCTATATGAATCACAATCTGTGGAAAAGGGTAGTGCCTCCCTTTAAGGATAAGCAGGTCAATATGGTACATGGCGACATGTACGGGCACGGACCATTTCCTGCAGAAACATTCTTCTTTTTGCTCTTTTGTACTCTCTTTCCGATTATTAAAGTTACTGCAGAACTGTATATAATACTTTGATGTCACTTCAAAGTCGACTTGCTGTTTGTTCTTACTTGGCCTTGAACATAGGAAATATGACTGTTTCGGGGCAAACCATAACTTAGTTTAGTGTATAAAATATCATAATGATGACATTTGTAACAAAATGTTCGTGCCTCCCAAAGAATGGAGCAGTTCAGTGCTTTTCGAAGAGCTCCTTCCTTGATTATTTCTTATACGATGATAAAGGTCGGCAGTTTTAGGTTAGTGGGATAAGTAACTCCTATTTCTAAGAAGCCAAGTCAGTCAAAAGTCTGGCTCAGTTGGTACATGGTGATCCAGAAGATGAAAATACTTGAGAAGTATTTTCTACACCATTCTCATACACCTTTATTATCATTCTCCACAAAATATAGGGGTCTAGACACAGCGTTTAGATCTGGACCTGCATCGAAGACAAATTACCCTAAAACTGCATTCCAGTTCCAAACCTCGGGGTTTGTTTTTGTTTCCACCGTCGGGAACTCGTTTTCAGCCAATCACACTGTCAAATAGTGTGGCGTCACCCAGCAAACGTTTGACCAGGATTTATGGCGGCCCAGGCTGCGTTCAGCCAAATTGTCTCATTGAAGAGAAGCATAAAACTCGGCTAGATTTCCCAGCTAAGCTATCGAAACTTCTCGTTTCTGGAATTATTTTTGAGGGGTAGGGTGGAGAAGGAATGGTAAATATTAAAATTCAGTGTCTTTTTTAGGCTACTTGTGT
>JAWQUT010000168.1:1188364-1192014 GCA_033807755.1 Ellobium chinense
GTCATTATCATTATTTTAGGCCCTCTAGAACTATTAACGTCATTGCCTGCGAGCAATACCTCACTTTACGGTTTTAAGAGTTTGATTGTGGGGTTGCCTGGTTTAATGAGATCATCAGTCTCTCAATCGTGCTAATGTTAAGGGACAAAAACATAGACTAGAAAAGAGAGAAAATCGGATATGTGGATTTATAACCTCTTGAGGTAGACATAGAACATTACAGTCGTTCGCATGATCTTAAACTTCAGTCATTGCAACACATAGAAAACAAAGCATTTGAGGTTCGCACATCTTGGCAATAATGCTGGGCATATCCAGTTAATTCTGTGCAATTAATTATTGCCAAGGCAGTAAGAAAAACAACTGGTTATCCCCGTACTTTTTTTCGCGAGACTAAACAGGTGCTCAAGCGCATGTATGATGATCTTCGATTTCACCATATAAAATTGCAAGGTTTCCCTTTAATCTTACATTGTTTCTTGTTGTTTTGAATACTGTAAGTGCCATAAATACATAAATGGAAAACCGACAGTGTAACCTAATCAAGTGCGTATGGAAATAATTACCGTCTTGGTATGCTATCCGCAAAAAATGGTAGTGGTATTTGGGGTAATCGGGGGAAATTATTGTATCTCTGAAGGAACGGGTGTTGAGAAGAAGGGAGGAATACATACAAAAATGTGTCCTGCTTTGCGGAGCAAGTGGCTTGCTTGCTTTGGTCATCACTAGCATCAACCTCTGGTCTGAAGCGCTGGTAAGTGTTCACATACCACAATGTCCACACCCTGATGGCAGCAGTGACAGCGGCGGGTTCAACCAGACGAGGGTCGGCAACTCCTAGCACATCATTTAGCAAGTGACATCAACCAAGATCCAACCTACAGAAAACCCATTATATTGCACTGTGGAGGACAGGATTAAGTAAAGCGCCGAAAGCATTATCTATGAAGTCATTCACTGCAGACATAGAAACATTCTGTAGTGATGAGTGTCATATCTCATGATTTAGGTTTCAACTGCCGAGAGTCCGGTGTCCCCTGTTCAACTTTTTTCTCATAGTAAACGTTTCCTGGATATATGTTCTGTGCTATATCCACTCTATACACGGTCACTTCAAGCGGTTAATTATGTCTATGTCTTATTCTTTGTTTCATCCTGTGCACTCGATGAAGAACAGTGTCAAGAACGTTGAATTCTTACACTGAAGCAGGTCATCAGAATCAGAGCAAGAGCATGCTCTAACAGATATTCCTCGGTGAATTGGCACAAGGACGACGAAAACAAAATTCTTGTCAGAGGAGCTTCTAGAATCACGACAGTCTGAAGGAGAGCTCAAAGTGGCACGGCATCGAATCGATTGAATACCTGCAGGTGGAGCAAGAATGGTTGCGGTGGTCTGTTGCAGAGTGTTAGCCACGTTGGAGGAGCAGAAGTGGCAAAAGCTGGCTGCTGTACAACAAAATTCGTGTGCTTCTTGTTCTTTCGATTAAGCCACTACAGATTGGACCTGGTGAGCCATTCCACAGACTGGGCTTGCATAACCACTCCACAGCCAATCCAAGGTCCACAGAATTAAGAGGCAGCACATATTTCATCACTCATAAGTTTAAGAGAGCCGTTGTCTTCAAATCCACCACAATAGATGAGGGTAATATTTACCGGTAATGTCTCTTATTTCCATCTTTTTTTTTTTGTATCTTGAATACTATAAAATGAATTATTTGAATAGTTTTGAAGATATCTTTCGCAAAACTGCATAGACGTTAGTGTTAAGTTTTCATGGATACTGATTTCGAAATAACCTAAATAGTGGCACACACCACACTCGGAAATATTGGTCGAATCTGCCCATTCTTATTTAACGACTGTAGTCCTTAGGTAAAATTTTAATGGTTTTTTTTTTTGGGGGGGGNGGGTGGGGGTGGGGGGGTTTGAGCGAAAGTCCATAAATGTAGCACCATGTAGCACCGTAGGATATGGGGACAACGGGGGACAACGGGAGCGTCGGGAGCACCCACAGGATCTGAAATGGCCATCACCTATGCAAAGATCACCGTGCTTGAAGGAAATGAAATATTCTACTTAAGAGTGTACACAAAATGAATTTTAAAAATGCGACTGGATCTAACAGCGTACAAGTATTTCGATATCCTCAATTCTGATGGTCTTGTACGGAGAGTCAGCACAAGATTTCAGGCTTGAAACAAATATGATAGGATCCTTGTCATTACAAACAAACAAACAAACAAACAAACAAACAAACAAACAAACAAACAAACAAACAAACAAACAAACAAAAGTAAAAGATGTTTAACATAATCTTAAAACCTGCCCAAAAGTAGATCTGTCTGGGGTGTAAATATATATNGGGGGGGGGGGGGGGGGGTGAGGGGAAGAAATCTCTGCCGCTCCTCTTTCTTTGTTCCTCCTAGGGAAACTTTTCGGTGGCGAGAATTGAAAATGGTAAAACTGAAAGTACGGTTAACGCGAAAGAGAACATGCACACCCTTTTATTTTCCTCTTAATAGACTTCTCTGTCTAAACGGCCACTTTTTAAATGGAACATTAGTGTTTGGTCCAGCAGATTTCGTTGTAACCGTTGTCCACTGTATAATGCCCCGCATATCATAGTACTTGTTCAGTCAGCGCCTCTAGTCCTCATCTCATGTCATGGACACGAATTTACGTCTAAGGCGGGGATGGGAGGACGGGGCGACGTGAGGAGGGAGGGAGGGGGTACTACTCTTCTTGCTCAGCAATCTCAATGCTGGTGAGGGGAGAGAGAGGCCATGAAATGGGTCAATACACCAACTTCTCCCAGGCTTTTAGTTATTTGTAATGTCCAAGCGATAGGTTTTCCTTCCAATGCTTGCTCACCGGATGGAGAGCAAATAGTTGGGCCATTTTCACGCGCTCCCTTCCGTCTGGCCTCCAACTACAGCCGTGTATGACGTTGGCTTGCTCCAATATTTCGTGTAAAGAAGACATAAGATAACCACAAAACGCTTCCAGAAAGAAATAAGGGGAAATGCAACGCAAAGTAAGTGTTACGACGAAGGTGGAGAAGTGATCAAAGCTGGTAATAATGGCGGGAAATTTGGAGCTGCAGTAAGGGATGAGGAATAGGGAAGAAAGATGGAAAAGTGGGGCATAGGGATCCGAATTGAGACTATCAGTCTTGACCCTCCCACACTGCACTCCAATTTCTCAGCGACTGATCAGTTAATCATCATACCGTTTTTTTCCGCCCAGAGATCCCGAAATATATATTAGCTACCCCAACCCTTCCGATCCCCTTTACGCCTTGGATTATTTTGAAGAATGATTTGACGTTTAAGAGCGAGATGACGAGAACAGATTGCGGATGTCTGCAGGGTTAGGGCTGGTAGTCGGGACGGGACTTGGAATCACCGAGGGGAGGGCCGTCTTAACCGGGGGAAAAAAAAGATACAAGATAAACACGTGCACTCAGTTACACTGTTCTTTAGGAATGCAAAGCGGTGTTAGTGACGTCATGGGCTGTCACCCCCATCAACCAGCGTCCTGCTTAAGCCGACTAGAGCTAGAATAAACATTTGGCTTGAACTCATCCTGGTGACTAGATTGAAGCCCATTTATTCATGGCAAGAAAAAAAAAATGTATGTCAGTC
>JAWQUT010000168.1:1202166-1246396 GCA_033807755.1 Ellobium chinense
GAGAGAGAGAGAGAGAGAGAGAGAGAAATAGAGAAATAGAGAAAGGGAGGTGGAGAAAGAGAGAAAGGGAGGACGAGAAACAGAACAAAGTACAGGAAGTAGATGGTGGGTGAAGAGGAGGGAGAGATGCAATATCAGTCAGTTTTCAATTCATACTGTGCTAATGTGATCGTGATTAATTTTACAAATTAAGGCGTGGGCTAGATAAAGCTTATTATTCCCCTTGCATGACATAACATATTTTGAGGTCTTTACATATGGGGTAAACAAGCACATTCCTCACTCTTCCCCCCCTCCCCCCCCCCCCCCCCNCCCCCCTCCCAAACACACACACACACAAAACCATAAGATTTACGCTCTACGGGACTGATGTATTGAATCATACTTTGCTGTTCGGAAAATACTCATAAAGATATTTTCACAATAAGTTTGAGACAGCCGACAAACGCTCTGATAATTATAAGCAAATCGAGTTGTTGTTCCTAGTGTAGAACAACAAATGATGAGGGTATTGGAAGATCAGTCAATAGGTAGTAAAGTGGGGAGGATCTCTAGGCGAATTTATAGAGGGAGTGGCATCAAGGGAAATGGAAGAATGGCTAAAATGGGAGTTAACGGGACAACCGGGAGTTAATTAGGGAGTCATCATCAGAGAGATAGCTATAAGTGAAGGAAGTCATCACCTAACAGGACAAGAGATAATATGACAGTCATCATGAAAGATGATAAGAGATAGAGACTAGAGATAGTGAGGCAGTCGAAGGCAGGAGTCATCATCGAGAGAGGGACAAAAGAAGATGACAAGAGAGGAAGATGAGAGAGAATGATAACAGAGGAGAAGAGGATATGAGAAAAGGCGATGGGAAGAGGACAAGAGAGGAGGACAAGAGAGGAGGACAAGAGAGAACAGCAGGACAAGAGAGGATGAAAGGAGGACAAGAGAGGATAAGAGAAGAGGAAATAAGAAGACGACAAGAAAGAAGGACAGGAAAAAAGAGGAGCACAAGAGGAAGACAAGAGAGGAGTAGTAGACAAGAAAAGAGGGCAATAGAGGAGGAGAGGACAAGAGAGGAGGACAGGACAAAAGAAAAGGAGGACATGAGAGGACAACAAGAGAGGAGAAAACAACGGAGGAGGACAAGAGAGAAGGAGTGGACAAGAGAGGAGAACAGACAAGAAAGGGCAACAAGAGAGGAGGAGAGGACAAGGCAGAAGGTAGGGACAGGACAACAAGAGAAGAGGAGGGAGCAAGGGAACAATTTAGGATAACAAGATAGGACAAGAGAGGAGGACATGAGAGGAGAACAAGAGAAGAGGAGAGGACAAGAGAGGACAAGACAAGAAAGGAGGAGAGAGAGGACAAGAGAGGACAAGACAAGAGAGGACAAGACAAGAGAGGAGGACAAGAGAAAAATAAAGACAGGACAACAAAGGATAAGAGATGACGACATTTGTTTGTGGGAAAAACCCAGGAAGCCGCTCAATTTCTTTCCATATGTTCAGGTTTACGGTCAGACACCCACCACTACTCACTTTCGTCAGTTATTGCTGTATGTACTGACGAGCCGATTATAAACGTTTTGGGGAAGTTTTTACAACTTTGAAAGAGCCCACATGTCTAACAATTCGCACGGAATCCAAGGGAAAGAGCACACTGAAAAAAGATTATGAAATGTTATCATGAATTCAAATAGCAACCTTAGGTTTACTGGTCGATTATCTGGTAGAGCGTGACCTTAAGGGCTCAAAGCTTGCATTACTGCATACAACGCATAACCAGATCCAAAGAATAATCATATAAAAGCTGCTTGTTCTGCGAAACAAAAAGATCACAACAGGTGGAAACCGGTGTTTGAGCTGTTTTTCATCTGATGTTGACTGTTAATTTAGAGTAGCGTCATGGCTATTGTTTTATTAAATCTGTAGAAATGGGCCAGAGCATTTGTAATCAAACATATTTTGGGTTTGTGTTCAAGTCCACTGCATTAAGACTAATCTCTCTTTCGCAGCGCTTGTTGTTTAAGAATTGAGTTTAGTCACCATGGACACTCCAGACAAATAATGCGCTTTTAGCTTGAGAGTTTTGGGGCGCACCAGCAAGATAACGGCCACATTGTCCCGCACCAGGGTCAGCCTTAATGGAATATGTAACTGAATATGTATAGACGTATTTAGTTTGATAAAATCTGTAAAGGTGTAATAAAATTCGCATACAAAAGCCAAAGGTAAGAAATCGGGTCATACTGCATTGTCGAAGTAGAACTTTTAAGCAGTTGTGTTAGATTTTGAAATCAAGGTTGATGGATTTGAGGAATATTACAATTTATTGCCGTGGAACTGTGGGGAAAAATATGTTTTGGATCGATTTTGTTATGAGCATTTCGGACACCATCCAAGTCTATACCATCCGTTAGTATGTGTAGAACAATCAGGGGACATTTGCAATGTTTCATTTAATGGGTTCGTCCCTCTGAAGTGGAAAAGAGTGATTGAACGGAAATGACCTAGTTGAAGGCGGTTGAACAACTTCATCTCGCATGGGTTGAGAGTGTCTGAGCAAGGCTTGTAACTGGATTTGAATGGGAATGGAATGGAACTTGTTATTACTTGTCTGTCCCATCTCTCCTGCCATTTGGATTCATAAAATCTGGTTGGCGGATTTTTATGAGATGGATGAAATTAGAAGCTAATATTTTTTTTAAGGCTGTTACCATCTTATTGCCCCGTATGCCTTTGCATGGGGGCTATCCTGCAAAAGACAGTTCCTTGTCCCCTGGCAAATTGGAACATATGCACTGCAGTAAGAGAATGTAATTTTTTCATGTTATGATTTTTGATTACATATCCTTACCTGATGTCATTGCTTTGGGGTGATTTCCCATGGACAGGGGTGCACATGCTTCGTAAGTAGCTGGATTTTTTCCAGTAACAAAGGAAGTTTACTGATCATCACATAAATAAAAAATTTGTATGGCGGTCCACCACTACAGGCCGATGTAGTGGTGGGTGGCGTGGGACCGCCACAGTCTTGTTTTTGATAGTGATTACAGTAGTTTCTGCGCAGACAGTACTGAGTCACAGTGCAGACAGCACTCTAAATTTATTGTTACATGATAAATGAACTGTCACTCTGAGGAGTGGCCATTTAAACCAATCCAAAGGTATTTGCTGCCTGGTATGACTGTGTGTGTTTGCCATCCAATTGAACATGGCTGAAAGGGGGAGGAAATGCACATGTGTGATTGTGGGAAGAAGATTGAGAACATTGAAATGTCAGATTTCACAAAGCTTAATAAACAGACAGATATTTGGGGATAATGAGGTAACTGAACAAAACTCGGAAACAGAACTTTGTGAAGTCTGATATCATATGTTAAATTAGAGGGTGGCGCAACTATTCAGGCTATAGGAATGATATCTCGGATATTACAGTACATAAGCTATTCCTAGAGCCTGAAAAGTTTAGAGGTGACTGGATCCATAAACGTTCTACGGAGATTCATGAAGCAAATGTATCCTATCAGTAGCTCAGCACATAAATGGATTTTTGGGAAGACATAAAATACTATACTACCTCTATCATTATCACCAAAACTTTCACCGCTATAACCACATCAAGTTAATTACAACTGTAGGATGTTTCAAAACAACAACAACAACAACAACAACAACAACAACAACAACAACAACAACAACAACCAACAACAACAACAACAACAACAACAACAACAACACTGTTCTGAATAATTCTTACTAACTGTCTGAAAATGAAGCAAATTTTTTAACGAAAAATTCATTTAACAGGAACTTGGTATAAAAACGTTCAACAAGACAAACAAATCTGATCAGGAAAATAATGTTTTTTTATGCATCTGAAATCCGTGAAAAGTCAATATGATGCTTAACGCGTAGAAAAGTGAATTCATCTGATTAGTGAATGCTTCACATAGTATTACACAAAGGCAAACCAGAATAGTTAAAAGTTATCTTATCTCAGTGAATCAAGCGATATGTTCACCCTGTAAACAGTACGAAAATGTGGATTTGATGGCCCTGCAGAAGCTCTGCTTTTGATTTTCTCGTTTTCCTTTCTAACACCATCGATAGAGAACCCCGAGCCCGATAGTCACGTTTATTAGTCCCCTGACGTCTGAATGTAAGAAATTTGGAAGAATAATTTTTTCCAGAAGTCAAAAGCTATCACAACAGTAAATGGGAATCATTGCAACTTAAGCATAGAAGCTAGAGACAGATTCGGAATACTTTCAAACTGAATGATCAAATTCTCAGGTAGACTAGACTATATCAAAATACTCATGCATCATTATTACGCGTATGAGTTGGACTCTAGTCTACCAATTTTTTCTCCATGACATTTGTGATGTCTTGAACCAAGATTACTGGATCATCCCATCTGAATTTGATATCTAATTGCAAGGAGGCTAATTTCTGAAAAAAAATTCTGATAATGTAAATTCCGTCGTAGATTCCTTATAAACATTACAAGATCCACTCTGAATTTCGGAGTTATGAAGTAACAAGATGCAAGGTTTAGTCACTAAGTTTCAATTGCATTCAACATGCAGAATTTTACCTCGATAAGGTGGGCATGAAAACTTTGATAAAACCTTGATTGTTTTTTTTTTAATCCTTTTGAGTAAAAGAAAGTTGAACAAGGAAATTGCATTAATGTAAAGCTTTGATAATCACCGTTTCACAGCGGTTTGAATGGCTTAAGTATAATATTTTACCATCCCGCGGTCTCTCAGATCCTTTTTGTTCTCCACTTCCAGAGACATCATTTTATTATGATGGCTTCTTAAAGGAATTAGTTGTTCTTTGCATGTCGGCTGTCGAGCTTTAACTTTGTTTCAAAGGCAGCCTCTGCTAACTAAAATTGCCTTTAGAAGATATCCAGAGGAGGGCATGCCCGCAAGATTATGGAAGAAAGTATTTCTGTTCACACTCACAGTGCGAAGGTGGAGATCGTTGGAGATCGGACTCTAGGAACAGTTTCATGCTGCTAGTGAGATCATTGCCTACAATCTGATACAACGTGTTTTCTAACGTCCAAAGCCTCTCCAGGGCTAATCAGGGAGGGACCAGTAGGCTCTATCTGGGGCTAAGGGCGGATCGGACCAACACCCCTTTGAGAGCTAATCACAAGGATATCAAAGTCGACTGTGTGGGTCCCACCCTGTTCTAGTAGTAGTAGTATTAGGAGGAGGAGACATGACGATCCATGCTATTATAATAGACTGGAGTATACTTTGATATTATGATCAGGAGTTCAGTCTTAGTCCTCTGTGATTTCGCACTGACTCGGTGTCCTGTTGGACACAATGAAGACTGTAATATCTGAATGTTGTTTTTTGCATGAATTTAAACCCCAAGCACCATAGGATAATCTTGACTCCCTCTCCCCCAACCCATTTCTCAAAATATGGTTACCAGCACACTTCTGATCTACTTTGCAATTTTTAAAAAGAAAAAGAAAAAGTTGGAAGTAAAAGGCAATAAACTACCCCCCCCCCNCCCCCAATTATTAAGTTTTATTTTGTATTTCGTTAATTATCTGACCCCATTGCAAACTGAATTAGTCTTAGTAACTGTATGGGCAAGTGGTAGTTTGTTGGGTTGCAGTTTTATCCTCTTGGCTGATTTGACTGGTTTCAGACCTATTTCATATGAATTTAAACTTGATAAACTCGGTGAATGTCAACAGTATCTCAAGTATATCCTCAGGACTTGAAAGCAAATAAACTGTCTGGTCTCCCAAGAGTTAAAATAAGATCTGTCCGTCCATCCCAGTATTGGACGCCACAGAGACGTGTTGGGAAATGCATCAATCCGGACGCGCTGGCGAGGGATGTTTATTGAACGCTACTTGAACTTCTTAATACACCCGGGAGTGAAAAAAAAGAGAGAAAACTTGAGAAGACGATGGCATGATGGCAAAGATAAGATTAAACTAGGGGAAGAAAAATAAGGAAACAAGTGCAAGGGAGGACAGAATGGGAGAGGGGCGATAGATTTGAAGGGAGTTATATCGAAGAGAACAAATTTGGGTGCCTTTTTTTTTCTTTTCAGTTCTCTAGACTAAATGGCTGAGCGTTAGGAGATGGTCAAGTAAATCTCGTGGCAAAGCAGATGAGATCTATTGTAATGGAAAAGAGGGGGAGAAGGAGAAAAATCTCTTGCCACGACTTTTCTGACCCGGGATAAAAATCTAAATGGCGATGGTGTATGAGTTGGACACAAGCAGTTTAAAATTTAAAAGAAGACTGTACCGTCCTACAGACCATATTAAATCATACGATACCCTTTTACTCCAACAAAACAGTCTTTCAAGTGTCTATCATAATGATATAACGTCTCTGCTGGCCCCAGACAACCTACAGGGTTACATTATCCAAAGTCCGAATTGTTATAACCATTGCGCGGATGGCGGCCATACGCTTACGTCAAATACGTTTTTGCCACATTAGTGCTCCGCAGCGGGTGATAGCATGTTGGTATGAATGTTTTAATTCCTCTGTGAGCAATAAATATGCCAAACAAAATCATGGTGAGGCAATAAAAGTGCAGAATACTTTTTCTGGCTTACACAATCAAACTTTAGATTTGAGTTTGGAATACCAGAATCTTAATTAAAAGCTGAATAATACATTGTCACTGTCAGGTAGAGGTGTCTGTAGCTGCTGGAACGTAAGTGACGTCAGCATTTTTGTCACAGGCTTCTGCGGATCGGAAAAGGGGAATAATTCTGGACACAAGGACCAAACCCAGTAACTCTAGCTCTCCTTATTGCGTCATATTACATAAGCGCACGGTAACGGAACGATGCACTTTCTTCGCAAAACAGATGCGATGGGCACTATAGATAACTTTTAGAGAGAAAAATTATTTTGAAATATTGTAGATGATGGTCATACAGACATTACTAATGCTCATGGTGGTTTTATAAGTAGATTGTGTCTGTACACATCGAAGGTCCTATCGTAGAAATCCAATAGAAAATCCAATGGAAAATCGCTTACTTATAGCAGAACTCGCTTATGTTGTGGTCTTTAAGGTCGGTTTCTGACATGTTGAGGGAAAGATACAGGCCTAATTCCTTTGTGTCGACACCCATAACTTCGAGTTCACTCTCATAGAAGCATTGAGACACGATGTGAGCAGTATATCTAGACTGGGGTAAAGGGCTTTTACGTCAAGTGAGCCGATGACGAGGTTGTTGGTGTTGGCTTGTTTGTTGAGTTCTGTAATGGATGCTAGCGGTTCTTCAGTACTTGTACAGGTGTCTTCATCTAGCTTCCAAATGGGCTTGATTAGGTGGGATAGTTTGCTATTGTATGCAACACTGGCACCACACACAGGTCTCAGAGGGGGGCCTTTGGCAGGGTCTTCGTGCTTTTTGTGGTCTTTACGTAGACCGTACATAGGTGCAAGGCCATGGTTGGAGACGAGGAGGTTGTTCTTTATTCTGTCGTGGCCTTTGGTATTTCCTCCTGTGCTTAGGAAATTGGCCCAGAATGTGGAGTGGGCATTGATCTCATCCTGATATACTTTGTGGTCTTCCTCGGTGACAATCGGGCCGTTTTGGATAGAGAACTCGATAAGAACGGAGAGAAACCCCTATATAGATCTAAAACCTGGAGACAGAAGGAAAGAGAGAAAGAAAGAAGAAAAAAGAAGAATGACTGGTTCAAAATTGGAGCCTACGACTCTGTGATATTCATTCCATCCACACCTAAATCCGAACTGAAGAAGAGATTCGAGAAAGAAATCAACAACAGTGGATGCAGAATCAGGGTGGTCGAGAAAGCAGGGAGAAGCCTAAAAGACCAACTACAAAAATCAGATCCTTTCCAGAAACAACAGTGCATAGATAGTGAAAATTGTTTCGTATGCAGCACAGGAAGAAAGGGTATGTGTAGGAAAGAAAACGTCACATACAAAATTGAGTGCAACGACTGCAACGACGATTACATAGGCGAAAGTTCCAGAAATGGATACACCAGAGGGCTGGAACATAACAAAGCTCTGACCAGAAAGGATAAACACTCAGTCCTGTACAGACACACGGAACTCGCACACGGAAACAAGACAGATCCAACCAAGTTCACCATGAACATTACTGGAACCTACAGAGATGCCCTCACAGGGCAACTCAACGAGGCGCTACAAATAGACACCTCATCTCATAAACAACAAGTCTGAATGGGGCCACCATGACATCCCAAGAGCCGGAGTAGTGTTCACTAACAAGAGGAACACACGGACAACAGAGCAAAACACAACTCAGATCCGGCGCGAAAGACCAAAACGCTCATTAAGGCTGACGATGATGCGCAGGTTGCATCGAAAGGCCTTCAGAAATATAAGAAAGTGATTTTCCATTGGATTTTCTATTGGACTACTACGATAGGACCTTCGATGTGTACAGAAACAATCTACTTATAAAACCACCATGAGAAAAATTATTGAAAAACGGAAAATTATTTTTGATGTGCGTGTCCTACTTTAAGCCTCCTTGTTCATTTATGACCAGCTAGAATAATTAAAATACTATTATACAGCTTTTGTTTTCTCACTGACAGTAGTCTACTTTAATTTTAAGTGATACAAAAGAGGTCAGAATTTGTATGACCTTGAGTTATGTGTTTCTTTAAGTAAATTCACACACACACACACACACACACACACACACACACACACACACGAACGCGCACACGCACACACACATACTTATACACACACATACAAACATACATACATACATACATACATACATACATACATACATACATACATACATACATATTTAGGAACTTTATTGAGTACATGTTCGATTTACAAACCGAATCGATCCGGAATTGTATGTACAAGTACTACTCGATATTGCCAGCTGGCTTAACTGTCAATCGTCTTTTCCAAACTCTGTACGAGCCTATTACTGCACTGATGCTGATGTATTTGCAACAGGTTGATGCCTCAGAGTTGGACAGGCCGAGCATCTTTAGTCCAGACTCAGCTTTTCTGTGCAGAGTTCCTAGGGACCCTATGATGATAACGATGGTCCTTGTGTTATACCCCTGGTCGTTAAGGACGTCGTTGAGCTGGGTGTATTTAAGGAATTTTTCATGGTAACAGATGTCAATGAAGGTATCAAATAGTGTTGATACTTCTACCACGAACGCTTTCCGTGTTCAATTTACATACATACATACATACATACATACATACATACATACATACATACATACATACATTCACACATAGTGCAAGAACGGGCATTGGTATTGTATTATGACGGAATTCCGTTGCCCGCGTACTGAGCTTGGTACCAACATAAATAACTTACAACATCATACTAACAAACCCACCTGCACTGCACTTGATCCAAGCCCCTCTATCCCGGCAGAACTGCGGGCCAGACGCCTCAATATACCCTGCGGAGAGAGCAAGCTTGGTCCAAAGAAACAACAGTCAATAGGAAAGTCTGGGTGAACCCAGTTGATCTATAGAGGGCCTCCATAGACAGGGTTGGACTGATGGCATGATGGAGGAAGGCAGAAGAAAATGAGCGGTATCTGTCCTTGCGTCAGTTCAGAGAAAGTAATCTCTCGCTACGTACAATAATCAATGTTCGTGACGTCAAAAACAGTGGATAATATTTGTCATTGAGTAGTCTATATCTTGCACAGTTGGTGAATATTAATTGTTCATCAAATAAAGGCTACAAGGAATGAACGATTTTTTAAGCTTTCTTTGCGACATGTTTAATTTTTTCCTTCTTCTTGTGGTCCTCAGTGACTCATACAAAACTTCTGAATTCCGAATTCTCTGAAATACCAGGGATGGGCACTGCTCAAGTTTACGAACAGGGGCGAGAGGGGAGACAACTGAATATCCAGCACTGGAGTTCATTACTTACATTCATACATTATAGCTTTTTAAACAAAAATAATGCAGTCGAAAGATCGATAAAAAGTATCCGTAAGTAATCTCTGGTATATCGAGATGTCTATATTTCTCACTAAGAAAATAACAAAATGGCATCTCCTGTGTTTCTATACTGCTTACACGCAAATGTATGGATCTAAATAATCTTTAACTTGAGTGGCACACGTTCTAAGAGACTATAGAAAAAGATGGAAAGGGAACACTTAATGACAGAGTGGGGAGTGAGGGGATACAAAAGAAGAAGGAAAGAAAGTGATGTGGCGGGAAGCGAACCAGCGTCCTCTGCAACGGCACCCATGGGTCGTAAGTCATTTTTACAGATTTTCGCGATCTTGAGAGGCTGGGATGATTTCTGGTATTTTCTGAAGAAAACATGTGGAAATAAAAGAAATATTATGGCCAAAAGAAGATGGTTAGAAAATTAGATGGTCTTGAATTTGTTATTACAACTGTTTAAAATGAAGCCTTAATAATATCATTCTTGACTTCTCTCACTAACTGCGATACATCTCCATTTACGTTGTTTTTGCAAGAGTACCTCTTCTCCAGCAGTCTGAGAGTGAATCAGGGAGAGATAATCCTCGTGAACGGAAAAAGAACTCTGGTAATCCAGATCAAATACATGAAAACATGGTGCGAAATGGGGCTCGTGCCATTCCTTAACTGTAGTTCATCTCTTCAAACATAAAGGAACCAGCACTCATCTCCAGACCCATCGTCTGATGTAAGAATTCTGCTAGTTATGGGCCTATATATAGCCACACATCCGGTCGGATGAGCGTGAATTTGATGGAAGTGAGTTTCAGAATATATCACTCAGGAAAAAACTTTCCCTCACTCTTCCTTTTTTTTTTACTGCTGTTTCACCGTACAGACAATGTGGTCCCGAAGTTAAAGTAAAAAATTCTGTTTCTAGATTAATGCCAGGATATATTGAATCAGCATTATGGAACACACACAAGGAGTCCCGGCAGGTCAAGCAGCCAAAATATAGAGGCAAATGAAAAAAAAATATTACCTGTTAGTTTATGTTCGTTTAATCATTACTTAATAAGTGCTTTATCGATTTCAATGATAATTTCATTATTTCCGAGATAGCATTTTTCACAAGACAAATATTAAAGATGTCTTAATCATTGCACAAGTTCTCGTAGATAATTGAAGAGCCAGTAGTTTTGGTCTACAAGAGGCAAATTGAAAAAGACTTTGGAAATCTGAACGTTGTGCTTCTTACGCTATCCAAAACTCTCTCGTGCACTTAGGTCATTATCAAGCCAGAAGGAAAAGAATCGTGGTCGCCAGATCAACCTTCCAAGAACATTCATTGAATCCTGGATCTCAATCTGGCTCTTTAGCAAAAAAAAAACAAAAACCAAGGTACTGTTCATTTTTTTTCGTTTTGGAGGGGGGGAGGAAGGCGGAAAGAGAAGGAAGAGACCATACCTTGAGGAGGGAGGGTATCTACCTGCACTGTGCGAATACATTACAGAAGTGGAGAGGGCCGGGAGTTGCTGTGAACGTCCTCTCCTTTTTTCCCGGTACAGTTAGGACTTGAAGTGAAAGGCCTTATTTTATTAAATTTTTAAATCAACTAAGAACGATAGAGGAGAAGACCTGAAGGAAAAGAAGGCATTTAAATAAACGTTACTCAGAACTCAACATTTGTTCCCAAAGTTTCAAATTTTAATTCTTTCAAATTATTTGGCCAGTAGGCCTACTTCACATCACAGACTGGATTGGAAGAGACTGATTTTGTGTGTGTGTGTTGGCAAAGCTGATCTGGTTTTTTTTTTTATATCCAGTCTTTTAAAGCAATATTTCTTTTTGAATGAGTATCTCTTCCCTATACTTTCTTCGAAATTTTGTTAGAAGCAACTTTTGTTCAACCTTGTACATTATTACAGTAAATACAAGAATTTAAAACGAGAAGACGTTTATAGTTTACTTAGAGTGGACAGAAAAGTTAGTCATGTTGCAGAGACGGAAATGTATTATTATTTGTTCTTCATTATATCTATTTCTATGATACATTATCTTTAGTGTCATTGCTGTTTGAACTCTCATTGAGTCTCAGGACACTTTGCAAATCAATTTGAGGCTGTATTTCCAGATACTGTATTATGAAGCCTGCCAAAAAGAGAATGAGCCTACATAAGCAATTACTCACACAACCAGGAGAATTTACTCACCTATAATATCAAAGTGTTGAATGATAAAAGATGAGACGAAGAATAAAGAAATTGACGAAATGAGAACATGGTAAGACTTCAGCGGTCGTCACTCATGACATCGCCTCTCCAAGTCTCTCTTGATTGATGCAGAGGTCGCTGGTTTGAACCTCACTGTGACCCCCTGCCTGTCTTCATCATCTCTCCTAGCTGTAATACGATTACTCTCCTCGCCGTCCCCAATCCACCTTGTGTGATCCAAAAATTCTCTTTCTCTCCTAAGGAACCCTGTATTCACCTTGTGTTTCTGTTTTGCAATGCTTATAAAATACTCCCAAACGGGTTTTATTATCAATTCTCATCTTATCATTAATGATGGTGTAATGACAAGCAGCAAGTTCAGTGTAGAACATCGTCTGGGCGACAAGCACTCAATGCCGCCAGGGTGATGTTTGTTTTCGACAACAAGATTAAAAACCAGGTTTGCCTTCGTTTTAGTCCTCTTTGTATCGATACTGCTTAATGTAATCAGTATCGTAAATTTCGATTTAAATGGAATCGGGCGGTGGTGTATTCATATATTTATGTGATTGAGTTGAACGATCCCGTCATCCAATCCAAAGACCGAACCATTTTCAAACAAAACAAAAAAAAAATTGGCTATGGTCTTTGAAACGAATAGCGGTTATTATCTAATACATAGAAATCATAATCTATGGCTGTATTTGTTCATTTGTGGCTGGGTTTTTTCATTACAGAAATCCATATCCTTTCGAATACAGGTCTCAAAGTGTGCAAGACATCCTAAAATGGCGAGGAATGAACCGTGGGAGACTCCAGGGGATTTAGAAAGGCCTCTCTGTGCTAAAACCAAGAAAAAGAGATTATCAGTCAGGCGGCGGGCGACAGGTAAGGAGAGCCCTGGTTTAATTGGCTGACAAAGATAGCAAGCAGCATTCTATGCTTGCCACTAGTCAGTCGGGTGCTTAACATTGCAATCCAAAGTTGCTGAATTGGCATTATGGGGCCAAATTCTTTCATAGGCCTGCTTACAGTAATGTTGCTACATGAACAAAAAATATAAATGCATATAGATATGGCATGACTTTAGTTGCCTCCCTCCGCCCCCTTTCCCCGGGCAACACCAGAACACTCAGCTATTGTGCTAAATAAACCGCACTATGCAGGTTCCTGAACCTATTGTTTGTTCTTCTTTTGGCCCCACTGTTGTGTTATTGTGATTTCGGGAAATTTCTTCCATGGAAGTTAAAGTTCTTCTTTTGCCCGATCTTTTAAGAGGAAGACAAAAAAAAAAGGGGGGGGAANGGGGGGGGTCAACGCTCATAATTTTTCACAAATTTCTTTTGAAAAAGGTCTCGAATTCTGATTTGGTCCCCAATTTTTTATTTGGCTGGTTTTGACCGCGTGCGAATACATTGATCTACACACTTTATTATTTTTTTTTAATCTAAAAGGCTCAAATTGTACCCGAAAATTAAAAACTGAATGTTTTATTTAGATCACAGGTCATTTTACATATTTCTACACCCTGACACTGGCTGGCAGGGCCCCATAAAAGTGATATTTTACGTATTAACGGATGATTTCGGTTGTACAAAAGGAGTATTAGAATACGTGCCAAGAACCTGCAGTTCTATAGAACGACATCTTGTCCACGTGCTGGTAAACTAATCTTATTTTTATCATTCTCACCAAAACAGAAACTGACATTATTCTACTTGAGCATGAACATCATAGCCCTTTAACAATTTTAGCGTGCAAAATGACATGTACAATCCGTATTGAACGAGTAAAGTGAAGTTAACACACCAGTAAATAGGTACACACAATAAGTATCATATATACACACGATCCAAGAAGGTAGACATGTCATTGAAACGATTTTAGATCTCAATAAAATAACACAAGATCAAATCATTGAGGCTGCAGGAGCCGAACTTTGAGACATTTAATAAATTTTTCTCATCGAACCACAGGACCGTCCCGAGATAGCTAAAGCTAGCCCGCAGGTCTGCTGCTCTCAATATGCTCAAATTATGTACTGTTCTCAGTGGGGGTCCTGCACTTAGATTTTTCACAATTTTAATTAGATGAAAGGAGTTGAAGATTGGCCTTCTTTTGCAGACCACACTGACAGGCTTGTACAAATGAAATCCGCAGAAGTCTTTGCAACTGCTTGCAACATTTTTTTTTCAAATTCAGGTCTGAATTTCACCACTTTTGCTGTGTGGTCTCATGTTATAATTTCTACACAATCTGTCCAAAGAACTAATGATAGTCCAACTTACTGTGTCTGACCACTTGGGTTCTTGCAACTGCAAATAAATATAAACTTGGGGGACTGCCACATTCAATCAAATACAACAAACTTTTTACCTGAGGGTCGGTGGAGCCTCCATATTCATATTTGCTCTTAAAATTACAATTACCGACGTAATATCTATAGGGATTGCCAGAGACAAAAAGAGAGGCAGAGAAACACACGGAAAGAAAAATCAAGCTGTGGGGAATGACGCACATGACATTTACTGTTTGACCTCACCATGGAGTAGAGGCCCCACAACCCTTCCCATCTCCCCCTCCCCCTCCTCATCCCTGTAAACTGTTCCTAATGTTTGAGTAAATGACAGATAAGAAAGGCCCTTAAGCTCCAATTAATGTGCACACTTGTTTTGTCTTGTGTAGTTTTACTGAAATGTGAACTCGTATACATTACATATCTACTTTCTTTCGATCGTGAGGAAATACAGTAATTATTATAATCTTCGAACTTCATTAAGGTTGTCATTCCTACTGTTGTTAAAATGGATTTAACAATAAGCCAGGCCTCTTATAAGAATGTTATACTATGAATCAGTGCAGAGAAGTATCGACACAATTAATTGGAAATGTTTTAATGACATCTGAGCTGGGGTAACAAAATACACTTTCAATGTATTATGACGTTTCAAAAACGTGTTTGCCAAACGGAGTGGGTATCGATTCTTTTAAGATCACTAGTTTTCAAAAGATCGATAAATTGTGGCCGCAAATTAAATGTAGCAAATGTTTTACGGTGTAGCCAAAAACAAACACAGCTATCGCCAGTGAAATGTGAGTGATTGTCGTCCAGATGATTTCGCAAACTGATGTCTGTATCAACATTACGTCACAATCGTGGAAGACATGACAGTTAATAATAAAAAGTTGCAGAACACAGTTTTGGTCTAATGACAGGAAATAAAAAGCGTGAAGCCAAAGAAAAACAGTTATTGTACATACACAACAATGGAATTTTAGAATTTTTCTTCTCGGGCAGAGTAACATTATCTTTAAGTTACCCGAAGGCTTGCAATGATGCCATGCCAAGCCAACAACAACGTTTATTTGGCATCCTTGAAGAAACGTTGTTTTGCGATAATTTAGACTAAAATCACCCTTAATTGAGGATGATTTTTAAGCACTGAGGAGAGAGATTATTTAAGCATACTTTCGGCCACTTCTATTCTTTCTCTTCTCTGTTTTATTTCTTTCCTTTCCTCTCTCTTTCACTCTCAGCTCTACTGTAGTGACTGCTGCTGTTGGAGCACTGCATGATCGGGGACGTGCATTAAAATTTGTATTTTGCATTTGTAATAAACACGTCTATATAAAAACAAAAAAGATCTCGGTCTCTTAAAGCACAATGGGCTGAAGGAAGTAAAGTAGACTGTGTGCCTACGAATGTCTAGGAGTATGGCAACGACATGAAAGAAATCTTACAGTGACTTGACTTGATTTGACTTGATTCTGACTGAATTAAGAGAAAAATGGACTTCAGTGAAATTAAAGAAAAAGAGTCCCGATGGCTTGACTTGACTCCTCTTGCCGCCCCCCCCCTCAACCTTTCAACCCCTTGTCGAGATACGACTAGACTTGAACTATTCTGCTCTGGTTGCTGTTCAAGCCTCACAGCCATGTTGGGAGTGGTAATTCAAGCTGATGTACAGCAGTACCTATCAGAGCAGCCAAATACACTGGCATCAAAATTCCTGAGTGCTGCTGGTCGGGTCTAGTCAGGTACATCTGAGGATTCTGCCCAGTCAACCTCAATGTCATCTCTATAGTCTTTGTACGCCACCGTCCGTACCGAGTGTCATACATTTAATGACTTAAGGGAGGATATTAACACTTCAAGCTACCAGAGTTGCCGCCAGTATAACCACCTCTAATGACAGTGCTACCAATTACTACTAGCACAGTCAACACTGTCTCTTCCATCATCAGTTCCTTCATCAGCAACACCAGCTTCACCCTCCTCGTCTAAACCACCTCTACCAGTTAGAAACACGGTATAATCACTGCCATGTCATCACGCCTCTTTCTCTTCAACCACCATTTTCACTTTCACCACCACCAACTATGTAATGATCAGCAGTTCCACCAGAGATTATATTTAACATAGACAAGTCTGTCATAAAAAAAGGAAAGCCCCAGAATTGCGTGAACTATCGTGTCGAAGTTCCTTTTTGTCCCAAAGGTGGTGCTTTTTCAGATTTTGTTAGCCCACCTGATATCTAAGTATTTTCTCAAGTTTGTGTCATAAATACAGCCTGGGAACACCTCACCGCCACCCTTTTTTTGTTGTTGTTGTTGTTGTTGTCGGGGATCGCCGTGCTCGTCACTTACTCGCAAGATATGACAAAACCTCATGTTGTTTGGTGGCCAGAGATGCAAAGTTGGTGTTATGAGGCCAGATTCCCCATAGGTAAAATCACAATGACTGTGCTATAAGAATGGCATTTAACGATTTTGATGTTTTATGAGTTTGGTTGTCCCATGGAACAGAGATATTCTTTGCTGTTTATGTCTTTTTCAAGATTCTGTTTGATGCCACTACTGTATATCACCGGGAGAGACTAAAACTGCTAATAATTTAAATGTCATTGCACATCTGCCTACTACTGAAACTTCCATTGATATAGTTGTCACATCAAATGATACTTGTGGTATCGATAGGCCAGCAGGAAATGAATGGCCGTAAAAAAAAAAATGCTCAAACAGTGACAGGCTGGCATGTTGACTGTAAACAGAGCAAAAACATTGGTTGTACCCTATTTCCAGATTCTGGCAACAAATCAATGAAGCCAGAACCAGGACTACAAGAAATGGCAAACCGCTAGGTCTTTGTGACAAGGTGCACTATAGACTGTTTCATTTGATGTCAGAATGTGTTTATTGTTGTTTGCTTCAAAAGCTGCCACTAATTTGTTGTCACTGTGCGTGACTGTGTCATCGACGTTGCCTTAAACGTGGCAGTGTTGGCTGTTGATCCTCAGAAAATCGACTGATTTTTATGATGTTTCTGTCAGCTAAGTTGACATTCATAATGTTGTAGGTTGACAGTTTTCTTGATGTCCATAGAAAAGCTTCCTGCAACAAACTTACATGACGGCAAGAAAGTGGGTCAGTTCACTTTTGTTGTTGTGTTTATAACGTGGAGTTCAAAGGCCAAATATGCACACTTTCATTACAAGAGGAAAAGAGAAAGATTAGGCTCAGAATAAGAATAGAAATAAAGTTCATATTTTACGTAAAAAAAAAAAATTGACACCACCTTGCTCAAACCAAAAGTTGATGATTAATAATCAATGTCTTCAATGGATGAGGCTCTACCTTCCCCAGGTCCATTTCGCAACTGTTTTGACGTTAGAGTCTTGGCGATACTTTTTGTTGTGCGATTTCTTGACGCTTGATTTTAGTTTATAATAATAATAATAATAATAATGCGGTTTATAAGTCTCGTATCCAGGCTAATGCCCGCTCACACGACTTCACACTATTTTCGCAGAGTTTACCGAGTGTAATTTTCCCCAGCATTTATGCCATATACAGACAATAATTTTGTTATACAATACATTATCATATTAAGAATAATTTTATGTTTTGATAGCTTTGCTCAGATATGCTGTTTGAATAATAAATTAACTATAAGTGGTCCTTTTGTGGTCATCAATGGTGTGTACTCCGTCTCCAATAGTTTCAGAACAAGTTAAAATTCTCACCCCTAAATGATGTTATCTGAATTTTGAATGGCACGAGCTACGCAAATGATGTCACTGTCTATGGTGCAAATTGCAGACTATGCTTGCCAAACAAGCTTCAAATTTTGGCTTTTGCGTGTTACAACAGTAACAGCGACAAGGCAATTGCTTCCAAATGTAGTTTCAGAGATCCGTTTCGGAGGCTGAAGACTTTGGGAAGATTAAATACATTACAACAGCTCTTGATTACATCTTGGGCGTGTCTCACTTACAGTCCTTTCCCTTCTGAAGTGGGCCCTGGATGGAAATCTCTGGACATCGACCGGGTAGCTTTGATAACGTCACATGAATCTCAGGGTGGAGGGTGTGATTCAATCAGTAGTCAGTAGTGCTAGGTCTCCCGTCGTTGTACATACCTAACAGTTCATGGCGGCAAATTGACTACAAGTAGAAACTGAATCTAACTTCATTTAGAACTTCCTGGTCTATGAATATCATATTCCTAGGCTATCTCCGTACCTATTGTTTAAAGTAATCGCGGCTTCAGCGGTTTACTCGGCGATATTGCACACTCAGTTGTTTGCCTCTCAAATGAAGAGTTGCGTATATGGGCACGACACTGCTTTGAACTCCGGCAAAATTCGGAGGCATTTATTCCAGGACACTCCCGCCCAGAACTTGTTTTAGGGTGGGGTAGGATCAGAGATAAGTTTAAAAGAATAAAAAGCAAACCTGGGATGGCCCTTAGGAACTCTCTCATGTGTACTTTCTTTTGTATAATCCTGTCCCTGGCTCTAAACCAAGCTCTATATGGGAGTATTCTGAAATATTGCCCATGAAGAAAGTCAGTCAGATGTACGCGGTGTCAGTGTCAGGCAGCATGAGTATGCAATATGTTGTGATGCAAGTTTAGGCATGATTTAAGGTGAGTATCATGAGACTCTTTCAATGGCCTGTGCTGATGGTCAGGACAGGGACAAACTCCGAAAGTCCGGCAAATTTTGTAAACGAAGTCGAGAAGCTGACACATCCCTGAGTTTATGCATGCTGATTGGCAGAAGAATAACGTGCCATATACAAATGCAAGCCTCTTTCAGGCTGTGCCCTGGTGATATTTTCCTATCTATGAACATAACATGCTAATGATAGTGTTGTCGATACTGAGTGGTCACAGTGCTTCCAAGAGACGGATTATAAAGGGGTGATTATAAATAGACTATAATTATAGCGCCAGCTACATAACACAGGGAGCTTGAAAGTTAAGCCTCCGATAGATAGTTGAAACATATTTTCACTCGGTTAAATGTTGCTAAACATTTCTCAAGATATAACGTTTTTAGCACTGTGGAAAGTCATTTATTGACAGTTAAGATCTTTAGTAAATTCTATGCCTAAAATAAGCATAATAAGCTTAAATAAAATTAATTAAATTGATTGTATCGACAATATCGAATGAATCAGCCTTTGGAAGTGAGTGCTTGCGCTGGCAATCAATATCGAGAATACTCACCATCGATATCGACTAAGGCGTATCCAATTTATAATATACTAATGTTATCTAAACAATAGACAATAAACTTTGCACTACTGCTGTTCAAGAGCGATCCTATCGGTCATTCATATGAATGGCGAGCACATTAAAGACTTCTAGTAATAAAATAGTGATGGCCTCTGTATACTGCTAATGATGGCTACTCTTCTACCTCCTGACAGTGCAAAGCGAAGGCGGGTCAAATGTTGGTAACCAATGATAATGTTACTGGATGGGGTGAAGGTGAGGTTGGGGGTGGGGGGAAGGGAGGGGAATGAAATGTTTTTGTGACTGTGGGGGGAGGGGGAAGAAACGTTTTTGTGAGGGTGGGGGGAGGGGAAAGAAATGCTTCTGTGAGGGTTTGGGTGGGAGGAAGAAATGTGTTTTGTGACCCTCTTGAGTGGCGGAGGATGCTTTCAAATGAGAAGTTTCAGTGAAACGAACGTTATCTTTATGACAAGCTGGTGCCAGTTTTGTCGAGTCTTTCATTTTTGGCTGGATGGCGAAGATAACCGTAGTATCTTCTTACTGCCAGAAACACAAAATAAACCAGTCAACCTATAAGTAAGGTTAAATCTCATTATACGCAAATGCCATTTGACTTTGCATCTTGGAATTGCAGAAATGCAAGAAAGTATATAATCTAATATATCTGAAGAGGATTTTACTGGCCTGAGTTTAGGCAGTATCAAAACAGATATCAAGCAACCTTAGTGAAAGTTAATGTTTTATGACATGGTGGTGAAAATTGCTCGAAAAAAAACTTTTCTGAAGCGTTATAAACACACGCTACAATCTCCATTCCAATTCACCATTTTTTCATTGTGCTATTACTGGGCAGAACTATAGTAAACCCTTTCATAAAATGTGTCCACATTTTTTTTGAGCAAGTAAAAAGTATTGATGAATAATAATACGCATTTTCTGTGTTCGTGTAACGCATTTTATGTGTGTAAATTTTACAAAAACTATTAAAATAAGGAGCGACTGCGTTATTGCGAATCTCCGCTGTATTTAAATAATTATACTTTTCCTCTACGTGCTTTAACGTGATTTCCACGCTGTATTTCATCCTTTAAGATAACCTGTGTTATGTGGATGGGATCACAAACAAACATTTGATGATCTCTGAAGTTTTTGTGCTGTGATGTAACATGATTCTCGCATTACTGAGCTAGGCTGACCGAAAGAGATCCCATTTTTAAGGTTTTCATTTCTTTGTCTCGAATATTTGCGAAAGGAGGGTGCATGGCAGCCATTAGCCTAACTAGATTTGGGTGTGTGCGTTTCTGTCTACGGGCGTTATACGAAGTAGAATATTATAATTGCATTCTACATCTTCCGAGAAACCAAATCAGAATTAAAGTAATAATTATTGTTTGGTTTGATAATTGTATACGTACCGATCAATATGGATTATATATATGGCAATGTAAAAAGTATCCCGTTGGGGTCAAATAAAGGTGAAGTTTATCGTTTTTCAAAAGATATTTTTAGAGGAGAAATAAAAGAGTTACTGTATGCTCCTAATACAGAGGTTTCATTGAAAGGTGATTTTGTCCCCTCCCCCAATCCAACCTGCCCTAGACGAGGTTATTGTGTAAGCGCAGCGTCTTCAACCCATCTCTTAAGCTTCGAATAATAACAAAAAATATCTTGTTATCAGCTAGCTATTAAAGATGTTTAAAGCTATATGTTTTCCAACCAGTAATCATCGTCGACACTTTTTAATTTAGCATATCATGCAATCGATTACAAGTATTACTTTTGTTACTTTGGTGTCGTCTACTGAAAGGTCCTGAATCAAGCAAAGTCAGTCTTTAATTCATCAATTTCATTTAGATTGTTTTGGTATTTTTACTGTTGTTGTTGTTGTTGTTCTCGATGTTTCTGATATTATTGTTGTTGTTGCAAAATTAGTGGTTGAATATCAGTTTAGAAAACCTGCAAGAGAATTGGTAATAGGAGAACGGCACTCATTTTGGCTTTGATGGTCCTTTGATCTACCACAAACTGTCCGGCACTGACTCAGGGAGTCTTTCAGTTGATACTTGGGGTCATTAATATGGCCAGTGTAGATTAGGGCCTTGGTAGGAAATTAAACAATTAGAGTAGCGGACTGAAAATTTATGGTAAACCGAAATCCAGGTTAATCATGATCCTGAACATAACATTTGGGCCTCTATACACCGCCTAAATCACGAATACTACTATAAAATTGGAAGTTCCAATCCTACAGAGAACTAAGTCTTGAAGTGTCTTTGAATTAGCCTACTTTGCTGCTGTGCATGAGCTACTCTCCATGTCCAACATCTTTCTCTCTAATGTTACTTTAAATAACATGTGCAGACCTTTAAATTTATCAAAACTACATGCATTTAGATAGTATGGTTCAAATATTTATTCAGTGTAGAATACCTGATAAAATTTGATTCTGTCTTGGTCACAGCTTGATCCCAAAATCTAGTGATGTGACAAAAATGAAAGTGACAACCCTGACTGGCACTTTGATAAAGTTGGACGGAAAGCAATGATCATAATGACCATGCAATTTTCGTCGTCAAAATAATGTGTTCTAATCATCCTCACATTTTCGATCTGTTAGAAATACACACGGACCTACTAACAGCTTTTGGAGGGTGAGTTCCTCTACTCAAAACTGTAAGATCCACAGATTATTCATTATGAATGTGTATTGAAATAGCCAATCCTGTATTGAATAGTTCTTGTATTGTAGATATCCTTCCCGTGCTCAAGTTGATTATGGGTAATTTTTTTTTTTTTGTAGTGGAGGAGGGAGTATTGTTACAGATTTTTTATTTTCAGTTTATGCAGAGCTAGTTAATAACACTGTAGAGTGCAATGAACCGTAGATGAGTAAAAGGCAAGTTTGCCAATAAACTGTTGATTCCTAATTCAATGTTTATGTCCAGAAGTTTGTTTATCTGTCAACACTTGCGAATACATGCATTGACAAGTAATGGCTGAATACACCCCTGCAGACATTATTGACTCTATTTTCACACCTTGAATTTGTGTTCTTTGGTAAATTAACAGTTTCCTTTCATTCATAATTGCATGCTTCTAGGAGCTCATTCAGACTTATGTTTAGCAAAACATCTCTCTGTAAACACTCACAAACAGTCATGCGATGAATATGTGTACGTGATGCTCTGGTATAAGGCTGAGGAGATGAAAAATATCTCTGACAAATTTTCAGCTTTGGATGGAATCTCTTACCAAAGTAAGCACTACATTAACATTGCATGTTGAACGTTACTAAGATTGCAAGCAGCACCAATGAACTAATGTAATTTTTACAATGGTAAGAGATCCAATCGTTAATGTACAAACTTTCAAATGTTTTTATGTTATAGACTGATCCCAGCCGAGATTTAGATCGAAACGCTCATTGTAAGCATCACCGCGGGTTATGGAGTGCAGGTAATTCTCAGGAGATCCCTGTGAAATTCTGGCCTCCCTGACTGTGTCTAGATTATTGTTAACATTTCGTGGAGTCTTTGAAGAACTACCAAACATTGTAAGCTATTTTATTCAGAGAGTCCTGGAGTTAGAAACATGACTAGTCTAGATAAATGTCATTTATATCTGATTAGCACAAAAAAGCCTCGAAGCTGTCCACCTTAGAAACTTTGTCATACATTCTTCGCAAACTTAACTCAGAATAATTATGTTGTAATGGCACGATGGCTTTGGCCCTTCTTCGCATAGATACGTAGTAAAATTTCTGCTGAGTGAGTGAGTGAGTGAGTGAGTGAGTGAGTGAGTGAATGAGTAAGTGAGTGAGTGAATGAGTAAGTGAGTGAGTGAATCAGTCAATCAGTCAATCAGTCAATCAGTCAGTCAATCAGTCAGTCAAATAGTGAGTGAGTGAGTGAGTGAGTGAGTGAGTGAGTGAGTGAGTGAGTGAGTGAGTGAGTAAGTGAGTGAGTGAATGAGTAAGTGCGTGAGTGAATCAGTCAATCAGTCAGTCAATCAGTGAGTGAGTGAGTGAGTGAGTGAGTGAGTGAATGAGTGAGTGAGTGAGTGAGTGAGTGAGTGAGTGAGTGAGTGAGTGAGTGAGAGAGTGAGTGAGTGAGTGAGGTGAGGCCATAAGAAGGGAGTGTTTACTTGTGTAAATACCTAATCGAAAGAAAGGGAGCCAGAGAGAGAGAGAGAGAGAGAGAGAGAGAGAGAGAGAGAGAGAGAGAGAAATAGACAAGAAAGAAAGAAAGAAAGAAAGAAAGAAAGAAAGAAAGAAAGAAAGAAAGAAAGAGCGGAGAAGACTGTACCTCAGTTCTACGTCTTTCACTCGTGCAGTTTATCGACAGCAAGAATTAATAGCGGGATCCTTCTAAAATCAAATCCTGATCTACTGATTGTCTGGTAAATTTGATCGATTAAATGATCGGGCCGGTTTTATCGCTTAGGGGCTGGAGTTGGAAGGTTAGACAAAGCTCTTCCCGTTATCTCTGACCGCCGTTCTGACACCAGCGACACGCCCATAATCCATCTCTGTTAGACCTCGCTCGGATGGCCGCTACATTACAGGCCCTCGATATCAGCCAGATGAGACAGCGTAAGTGCCAGATGTTAAGTTCGGCAAGGGTACATAAACGTGTAAATGAAACAAGACATAACAAATAAATAAGATCTCCTTGAATAAAGGGTCTTCAGGGTCCACGCGACCTCGTTTTGCGGAATCTTACTCTACATTTCAAAAGCGTTATTTTTGTATATTCAGGGCAAAGCTGGCTACACGGTTAGGAAGGAAGAACTTTCAGCAGGGAGAAGGCATCGATCCAACGCCAATTCCATATATATATATATAAATATATATAAAAAATAATTGGCATACTGCTAAGACAAGGAGTCAAATTGAAACAGACGAAAAGAGAGGGGCGGCGGCTTTGTTCATCAAATGTTTTTGTTCTAAAATAACAATGAATTATATTAGTTTTGCTTTTCATCACATACTTTTTTTAATCATAATGACAGCTGTCCCAGGAGCCGTGTGAAGGATCAAGTCCATAGGGAATTACTTGAAATAAACCATTATCCCATCATTTTGATGTTTGAGGACACAGAGAGAAAGTGCTAGCTAGCACCAAGAACTAAACCATTTCGTAATCCTCTGACCTTTACTGACTCTGTATCTATATTTAAATCTGGACACCTGCCAAGCACACTGGTACAAAATCCGACTTAAGTCCTTTGAAACGTGAAGCGTCGTGTGGCAAGGACAACGAGCAAAGATGCTAGGGCGAGGGAAGAATGAGTATTGTAGCCTCTAGTTAGAAGGTGGAAGAGTGCCGCCACCGGCATAATCCGTTAAATTATATGCAATGAAGCGAACGCTAAATATGAACGACTTTCCAAGGCAGATCCGGGGCTGTCGTAGTACGATAGAACCTGACGTACGTCGGTTTTAGTACGCAGCCGTCTCCTTTCCACCCCCGCCCTTCCTCTTGGTTTTGCCAACCTAACTGATTCAAGCGAGCAGACAGTGTGATGTTATTTTATTTTGAAAGGGGAGGGGAGGATGGGAGGGCAAGTGATCATTTCCGGCGCCCTAATATAACAAAGTTGTCGTGGGAAAACGTCTCTCCAATGCGACGAGTAAGGAGATTTTTTTTCCTCCGGAACTTCGATCAATAGTGGTATTTTCTAGTATGGTAGTAGTTCCATTGCTGAATTCTACTCATTTACTCTCTCCAGCAGAAATATGATTGTGAAAAGTAGGCCTGGTGGACTGTTTAGGAGTGAAAGAAATACATATAAAAAATGTATTTGTATCTCAGACTCAAGATGCTTTATGGCCATTTGACTCAAAAGGACACCAGCTGAGATAAAGTATATAACATCGTTCAATCCAACACAGAAATATAGATCACACGTACAACAAAGGCAGTCTGATAAGTTGGCTTTCTTTCTTTTACGTTTGGCTTAGAATCTCAAAAAAAAAACAACACCAAAAGAGTGGAATTATCTTTTCTTTTATACAATACGTCTGAGTAGAGCGAATGTAGGGATTTGGGGGTCGAAGTCCACTATAAACAAATGCGACTATTGCAGCAACACCTATACAACAGTAGCAACAGCAACAACAACAAAAAAAGACAATACGATATAAATGACACTAATAAATTATGACAATAATGTTTTAAATTTCGTCAAACTAAATCAGATTTCATATTGCTCTTGTTTTCAGTCCCCTCTGCCAATATGTCGCGAGCCATTACAGTGAATAGTACTGTTCATGCATAGAGTAATAGTCTTGGAAAATGTTTTTAAACGCTTTAGACACTTCAGGTGCATCAGTCTCATAGTTAATGGTGGATCGACTTGTAATTATTACGAAAACAAACGTCAAATTTGCCAACTCTATAGAAAAATTAGCCTGTTGTTTGACTGTAGGCCCATGTGGCTGCTAATTTATATCAACTATTGCAGTGTTCAATATTGGCATGTTTCTCTTAAGTTTATTTCCCTATCCTAACAAATGATGAGTGGTAACCCCTGGAGCCACGACCGAACTCGGGTTGGTCCATTAGAAAGTTGGAATTTTTCCCAATTCGCACGAAGGCAGAGGAAGGGATTTTCCCGATTCTGACAAATGCTGAACTTCGACTGGCGACATGAATGGGTTTGTTCTCATCGCCCTGGTCTCCCACAGATGGATTTTCGGAGGAGGAAGAGGACTCAGCAGGTTGCGGGGGCGATAGGTCATTTGAAGATGACTCCGAAGAGGATTTTCCGATACGGACAAAACTAGAAGCCCTCTTTTCAGAGTTATCGTCCTCAGTAATGGTGCCTGCATTGTCCTGTCCTGATTTGCCAATTCGGACAAAGCTGGATGCTCGTTTGTTTGTGTCATCTTGGCCAGGAAACGCCGATTTGCCTATCCGAACAAAACTAGACGCTCTCTTGCCCTCGCCTGTAGCCTTTCCAATTCTGACAAAACTGGAAACTCGCTTCATCAGGTCTTGATCATGACTGCTGGACTTTCCAATTCTGACAAAACTAGACGCCCTCTTTGCCACATTGTCAAGCATATCGGCAAAGTTATCGCCAGAGTTTTTGCCAATTCGTAGAAAGGCGTTACTGCGTTTGTCTGCCTCATCACTGTTCGACTTCCCGATCCTTACGAAGTTTGATGGTCTTCTCCCGATGCGGACAAAACTTGATGGTGATTTGCCGATTCTGACGAAGTTAGAGGGACGCTTGCCAATCCTCACGAACTGCGATGCTCGTTTGAATGTTTCACTCATTTCGTCAGGTTGATCAACAGCAGGCTCAACCGATCTCCCAATTCTCACAAAACTTGAAGCTCTCTTCTGGAAATCATCCTCGTCCATTCCAGATCTTCCGATGCGGACAAAATTAGAAAGTCGTTTGCCTATACGGACAAAGTTTGAGGGACTTTTGCCGATACGAACAAAGGAAGAACTTCGCTTTTCATTTGGGTAGGGATCGCCATATAGGAAGTCATCATCATAGTTGGCCTGGTCACTCGAACCACGACCAATTCTTATGAATCGATTCATGGGATAATATCTGCCAATACGAACGAAGCTGGACGCCTTTTTGTCCAGATATGGGGAGTCTGAGCTGCTCTCACCGTCGTCATCGTCGTCCAGGCTCTTTCCAATTCGGACAAAATTACTTGGTCTCCCTATCCTGACAAAACTGCTGGTTCGCTTGAGCTGGTTTGGAAAATCATCGGACTGGCTCAGGCTGCTGAAAAGACTTGAATCTGCGTCAACATCTGGATTCACTCCGAGAGCTGCGACTTCCAGACAAGTATTAGTTGCATGAAACAATAGCACAATACAGACTAGTCCGAATCGTGAGTACATCATCGCTGCCGCTGAGTGTGGATGATCTGACGACCAACACCGAGCTCTCTTCGTGGTTGGTATCGAAATCTGAAACGAATGAGAGTAAAACAAAACATTATAATATGCATGATTCAGCTAAGTTTCCCAAATATAGTTGTTGGGTCAGATCATTCATTCGTTAATTTGCCTTAACTTTTAATGGAACACTCGTGAATTTATGTTCTTGCGTATCGTCGTTAAAAACATTCATTTTCATCAGGAAAATCAGATGTGATGGAAATAGTAATGTGAGCATATTATGTATGTAACATATGCCTGTCCTGAGATACCTCTGCACTGAGCCAGTGATGATGAATGATTCACAATAAACACTGTATGATAGTCGAGTAGATTCATCAAGATATACCTTGACATGACACATAAAATTTAATGTAATGAACGCTACCAGCAGCAGCAGTCTTTTCAAAAACCAGAAAATAGTGACCCAAAAACTCCAGTTGGCATTTCTCTCGATATGAATTAGAAGGGAGATAACTCGCACATTTTCTGCCTCAGAATTCGTTCTCCCCTTTTCTTTTACACCAGAACAGAACAGAAACAAACAAAATATTCACTGTGCGTAAATCAACATTGTCTTGCAATGAGTAGAATGTCCGACACACTGCATACGTAACAAAAAAAAAAAGGTTCAACAACATGCAATGTTTTGCAAAACAATAACGCTGCAAGTCAAATAATGGCAATGAAAGACTCTGACAATACAGAGAGTGAGGGGAGTAGGTTGGGGGAGGAGNGGAAGGGACATTTTAATTTATCACTGTCTAAACTTGCATGTTCAGAACATTTGATGCGAACATTTAGTGTGAACTATTGTATCGTAATAAGAAGCGTTCATGCCACTTTCATGGAGATTAAAGTGCTGACGCTCCACTGCGCCAGCTTGAAAGTTAATTTCACTATAATACAACCATCTGTATATTTTTAAGGTCTTCATTTGTATAAAGTTCGTCCGAGATCTGCGAGACTCATTTTTGATAGATGTGTAGAGCTAGCAGGAGAGACGGAGGGACGGAATCGCTTGCCCTTGGGCACGTATGTGGAGTGCTCCAGAAGAGCAAAGTGTTAGTCTGAGACAAGTGTGATTGATACTCTCAATATGATCATGATTGCGGAACTTCATTGATGAAGTAAGTCTGGTTATCAAAGTGCCGGTAAAAGTAAAACATGAGCAAGGCTGTCAGAGATGGGGCGAAGAGGGAACAGCAGCAAAGTGCAGTGAAGGAGAGAGGAAAGGTATAAACTAAACTAAACCAGTAGGGGCTTTCTCAGCCAGACAACTCTGGCACGGCTTGTGCGCAGGAGGATGGAGCATATAATTTACGGACTTTAGCTACGAAATCAGTCCTTCAGACAAATAAGACGAGTGGGTACGTCTGACCATCATAAATAGCAAAGTTCTGTCGAAATATGTCGGCCGAAAATGTAAGTTTGATGTAAGTCCGGTTATAAATTTGTCCGAAGTCGAGAACACGTGAATGTGATTAAATGAATGAACATTTCACAGCTCTATTCCTAGAAATACGGAGAAATACGGTATCCAGTCTTCATAAATAGTTCTTAAGCAAGAAAAATAAGGCCACAATCTCCTTCTACGATTTAAAGAGACCAATTTAAAGCCTTCACCTCGGGTCAATAAATCATTGGTAAAAGGCGTCCTATCAAAATGATTAGGCCTTTGAATGTTCGAAATTCACATTCAATAATTTGATTATCTGCTGCCTCAGCCATCTGAGCACAGTCATGATAGATAATTGCCCCCTGCGCACAGTGTCAAAGGTCATTTTCTGCAAATCCTATGGATGCTGTGGCCAATGTGAATGTTCTAAAACGGTGTAAGGTTGTTCAGCGATATTTTTTAATAACCAGTGATAACCTTTCTAATATCTCTTCCTATCAGTGATATCTTCAGAAATCTTTTCTATTATGAAAATCTAAAGCAGTTGCATGCAGTCTATATCATCACGGGCATTACAAACATTTTGCTTTTTTAGTATCTTGTTCTATGAAAAATCGAATCACTAGCCTAGCTTTAGTGTTCAAAGTTTAAACTTATATCTCGTATCTCCTCGACTGCCAGAGCCAGCCTCTTAAACAACTCATTTTAACTGGCCAGATCGCTACTGTGGGATATATTTTTTTCTTACCCTCAACTTCGTTTCAAATTCAGAGTGGTTGTGTCCTTTTTTTCAAATCATGAGACAAAAATGTTAATGTGGGTTTAGGTCAGTTCTATATTATGCTCCGCAAGTGGTTCAGTTCATACAGTTATGGAAGCCTGGTACTTTACTTGTAGAAGAAGTGACGAAAAACACAGCTTTATTACATTCAACAATTCCAGCCAACTTTAGCGAATGGTTTTATATCATGGAGCTATTTTGGCTTGGATACCAGCGGGCACAACATTTACGTCAACTGTAATATGTCAAATGTTGTTCGTTACTGTGTGGATCCGAATTTATTATGTCTAGTTATAGACATAGACTTACAAGGAGGTAATTTCTTAGTATTCGATAATATTCTGATAGACAATACGGAGAAATATTTGTTTTATTGAAGGAGGGTTTTCCACAAAACTGTTAAACTCGGGTTTTGAACCGAAATGGTAGTTTTGGATATAAATCCAGATCTGGTCTAACTCTCTAATCTAGTGGCATGATACATTACAAGTTATAACAACTCCGTAGCAAAACGTAGCCAGACCAAGTGATAAATTAACAAGATCATGAACGCAAACAAGAGCCCACAGTTTGTCATCCACTTTCCCTTCTTACGCACGATGACCATACGGCAGTTTATGGCTCAGCAGCTTTTTCAGGAATATGTGACTTTGATAATCACCACAGAGAACGTGAGTGAGGGTGCATAATTGGTTTTTAAGGTATGCGCACATGGGAGTGTGCGTTAGGGCACTGAAAAGAGGAGAGAGTGATGCAGTGAAAAGTGGACCCAAGGGGCGTTCCTCGCTCCCCTTCAAAGATTCGGACGGAACAAGTAAATTGCTGTGAATCAATCGGTAACCAGTTTGTAAATATTTCCACTTGATTCTATAGTTAGCGAACATGGCCATTAATATGCGTCATGTCTCAAGTACAGAGTGAATATAGGATTTCAGTATTCAAACACGTTTCTTTGCTAAGGTCCTATCTACCTTGTCAATCAAACACATCAAACAACATTTTGCTGAGTATGTGGATACTTTTCGTTATACCAGTCAGTGCCACTCTTAGTTCCCCTAAAAAGGCCTACCAGGTATGAATAGTACCTGGTATAAAAAATATGCCATTTTAAATAGTCCTCGTAAAATCAGAACATTGGCAATGGAAATGGAGGAAAGAGGTTTTAATTTTAATTCAGTTTTAAAAGTTAGGATTGATGCAAACATTTTCATAGACTCAGAAGAGAAAGGGTTGTGCGCTTCAAATGTAAACTGTGTGTTGTTGCTAGATCCTCAAGGTTATCCTGTCTACTATTTTAAAAGGCCTAAGATCTTCGGTAGCCTCAGCTGCTGGCAAAGTTCTCAGAATCTAATTGGTCCTCGGGCATATTTCTATATGTTAAAATTTGGAGGAAGAGCTAAATAATATGTATGGTAAGTATTATAACTCGAGCATTTTAAGAAGTCATTGAGGAGTGTAAAAACTTACAGAGCCAAAAGTAGAAAACATTGGCATCTTCATATTTACCATATCGGTAAGCTTGTCGTCTGTTTGACAAACTATGCTGTTAGAAAAACATTTTTAAAAAATCTTCTTTTTGGTCAAGGTAGAAAAGCGACAAAAACAATAGCATGGGGTGGAAAGTCATTGAGTCAAAGATAATACAGATGTAAATGGGCGAACTTCCTACACTTTCTTCCCTTTCAACAGAATGCCAGTTTTCCAATTCACTTTTAAGTGTGCTGTAATTTGTTACACAAATGATGCAATAAGCGATCGACTCAAATCCTAATTGGGTTGTTGTCTCTTTCAACGTCGCATTGTTACTTTCGGATGCCAAGAGCCACATTTCAATTGCACATTGATTTTAATCAAGAAAAATGCGACAGACACATCTGTGACATTTCTAGATATCATTGTCCTTACCTTCTTTTTTTTTTCTTATCAAACTCTGTCATAGGAAATTTATTTATCAATACGATGTTGCTAATTGGCTATTTTTACATCTAGAACAGTTCATTAATGGAGTTTATTAATTATTCAGGATCTTGTTGTGTCTGTGTAATATTGTATCAAGAGGTCGAGGAGAGGGACAGAGTAGGAATACAACTGATATTGTAAAGAGATGATGACGGGAAAAGATCCCTTGCATCAGCCCTACCTTTGAAGCCGATGCATTATTACATTCACATTCCGTGTACTGAATCATGTACGTACACTGAATGATACAATGGCCAGATGTTAGCCCGATGTAGGTGCTAGATGTCTACGCCCATGAGATCAATTATAATAAAGACAACGAGACTTAAGCTCTGTAATCAAACATCTTTCCTGTGGAAGTCTCAAACAAGAGGCCAATGATCTGCCCTCGATCAGCACAACCTAACGCAGTATAATACAAAGACGATACAAATTAGCAGCAAGAAATATTCCCACGGAAAAATGAATAACAAAGACAAAAACAAAAACAAGTGACAATACATCCAGAAATCATAGGCTCATAACTATATCCCTCAGGGATTGGCAAGTGAAAAGCATCCATCAGAAACCAATCATAAACTTTAAGTGCGAGAACAGGGCGTAATCCAGACAAGATTCAGATAACTTAGATCTGTCACAGTCCATAATCATTTCAGAGACGTGAGCGTGGGGGTTTGATATTTACTGAGGAGAATGTCGTTTTTGGCACCGGAAATGTTTATTGTGATTCCAGTTTGGAGGGATATTTGGGGATGAATACAAGGAAATGTTCAAAGGAGGACTGAGAGGAATCTCCTCCATCTAGAATGAACTAGTGAGCAGTGCAGTGAGTGTTTGAGCTTAGTGGTCCAAGTGAGTGAGTAAATGAGAATAGAAAGAGAACGAGAGAGAGAGAGAGAAAGAGAGGGAGAGAGAGAGAAAGAGAGAGAGAGAGAGAAAGAGAGGGAGAGAGAGAGAAAGAAAGAGAGAGAGAGAGAGAGAGAGAGAGAGAGAGAGAGTGAGTGTGTCTAGAACAGTTCTAGTTCTAATCAGGTAAACAAAATTCTGCAGGATGAGGAGTCCACCTCAGACCTCGAGAGTTTGGGTCCATGTGCGCTAGCGCTCACCGTAGTGCTGTCCTAGTGCGCGATTCAGTCCTTTTAGAATAAAAGAACATAAGTATATGTGCCCATGTACTCTTGCATGTGCACTCATGTCTTCTTTAGACTGTCCACATTTCCCCTCTAACTTTCCGTATAACCTTAATCAAGACTCACCGCTTCGTTGGTACTCTAGTATCGCTGTCTACAGTACTGTCAGTTGCCGAAGCACGCCTCCCCCATGTCTAGGTCTAAAGATTTGCTTCTAATTGGAAACTTTTCTCACCTCTTGTTGTGGTCCGTTGCCACCTTACAGCGGAAGTATACTACAAATTAACAGTTCTCAGCTTTACACATTGTAACTGTTTTCAAGATGTTCAGCTAAGCAGACTGACATAAGCATAGAAGCCCCGTGACATGGTTGCTTCTGTTTCTTGAATATCCTTGACCAGATTTAAAAATGTTGTCCTAACCTCGCATCCTCCAAATCGTGCCAAGAACAAAACCATTAGAGACAATAACATCAATGACTCTATTAAGCTGATGAGGCCTTCCACTTGCCTTGTCAAAGCCAAGGTGCTTTTTTGTTTCTAACTGATTAAGACACCCGGAGACAATCAGTAGATAGAGGTGACTGATGGCATCAGTCAAAAGCTGACCATAATTGTTCAGTTTATTTGAGACACAAGGGTCTCGGTAAGTTGAAAGACATTACTTTTATACCTGTCCTACATGACATTGTCTTTGTTTATTGCATCCACGGTCATTCTGGTTAAGTCATCTTTTGACTGTCTTCTACACATCCATCTACTCGTCTAATGTTTCCATCTGTAGGTCTGGCTATCTTGGATCTCTGTGGCGGTCTGCTTAGCTATGTCACATGAATGCTTGGAGTCTCCTTCCTGTCCACAGAAACCGTTTAGTATATCAGTCGTCTCTTCACTAGCAGTTCCCAAATATAATCATGTACATACAGACTATCCTTCATTTAATCTGGTACTGACCATCTGTTACAGAATTATATAGGCTATTCAGTATAATTTGTGTTAATATCCCCTGACTATTTATTCGAGTCAGAATGTTCGTATCTAACTAGTGAAGTGTTACAATTAGTAAAGTCATATACAGCCTTCTAATTGGTAAGGTGTTGTTAAAAAAAAAGGGCATTCCTGATCAAGACTGGGGGAAGGAGAGAGAGACCGAATGTCCATTAAAACGGGCTGAGCTGAGTTACTTCTTAAGATGAACATTCATCATACACACGGGTCAATCTTCACGCGTGCTTTTTTCCCCTGTCTGGAGCGCAGAGCAATCTCACTGGAATACTGGTGAATACTTCAAATCCATAACGACCTTAAGTCAGCCGTAAACGAGTTCTAGTAAACTGTTACAGCAGAGACAGGGCACCCGTCGAGTGTCATTGGAAATGCCGGTCGAAGCTCATTACCATGTACTAAGATTATACATGGAGTACTGGTAGCTGACGCACAAAATCCAAACTGGTCAGTCATGCCAGATCCCCGGACTGATAGTCTGTCTTTCCGTTCGTCATTCCGTCCGACTGTCTGTTAACTTCTTTAAACACCAAACTACTTAGTTTCCATCTATTTATCCGTCCTCCCGTCCGCCCGTCCATCCGTAATTTTGTCTTTTTATCTAGTTATACACCAATCTACAACCTTTCGTGTTTAAATTCCATCTATTCATCCCTCAATCTGTCCATCCGTCCGTCCGTCGTTCTGCCTGGTTATCATCTTATGCACTAATCTATTTACTTTCAAGTCTATTTTCTATCATTTGTCTGTCTGTCTGTCTGTCTGTCTGTCTGTCTGTCTGTCTGTCTGTCTGTCTGTCTGTCTGTCTGTCTGTCTGTCTGTCTGTCTGTCTGTCTGTCTGTCTATCCCCAACGCTTCCACAAAAGTTCATAGTCAGCGATATCCCCTCACCCATACCACTGTCGCTCTTTGTTCACTCCTCCCAACCGGACCGCTGGTAACAAACTGTCGGACCAGTAAAGGTAATTAATTTGGGTGTTTTAGAGCGGCGCTCAGCAGCAGCTTAACAGAAGTCTGTACTTGGAATCAAAATTAGATGGGATCGGAGAGTCGTGAATCTTCACAAGACGGCTGTTCCAGAATATCACACCAAGAGCTACCAGAATTTTAAAGTACTTTGAATGGTTACCCAATATTAGAGTGTTGCATTTTTGCTTACGGCAAACTCCAGTTGAACTCCGGTTGAACCCGGAACTCTTGCATTTCTTGCTTATCTCCTAACGCTTAATTTAGGGTTAAGGGCATGGATAGGGGTTAGTTTAATAAGAGTAAAGCAAATTTTGAGACAGTTCCTCATTATTATCATTATCTAGGAATTCTCCTTGGACTGCTTTCCCCTTTCAATTCCTGCTCCTAACCCTAAATCAATCACAAAACGGGAGTGTTCTGGAATATTGCCCATGAAAGGAGTCAAAGAGTAACCCAATGCCAGTATCAAGCAGCTTTAAGTTAAGATTTAGCTGTATGTATGAGTTGAGGGCAACATCATGGAACTCTCCCAAGGACCCATTGCTGACGGTTAGGGGGCAGGGGTCCGGCAATTATCGTCTCCAAACACGAAAGGCTGATACGTTCCGGAATTTTCTCTCACTGACTGATGGAATGGGTAGTGTATTGCAAGCATATGCTACTCTTTTTTGTGAAACTGACTGATCGATTAGCCTAACAACAATGCACTTACTGACTGACTGACTGGCTGCCTGACTGAGTAACTGATTGACTGACTGACAGCCTGACGGACTGACGGACTGACTCACTCACTCACTCACTCACTCACTCACTCACTCACTCACTCACTCACTCACTCACTCACTCNCCTGACTGAGTAACTGATTGACTGACTGACAGCCTGACGGACTGACGGACTGACGGACTGACGGACTGACTGACTCACTCACTCACTCACTCACTCACTCACTCACTCACTCACTCACTCACTCACTCACTTTGCTTTTCTTGGTTACACTCGTTCCCTCCAGCCTCTCCATCATTCTAATGCCTTTTTCCCCTGTGTTTAAGCCTTGTGCAAATAATAGAGTGGGGATACACACTGAGGGTTAATTACGATAGTATCGGTATAACTAAAGGTATACCACTATTATCATGCACGATGGATGCTAAAGAGGGAGATAAACTACACCATATTCGATCATAAATGGTCAGTTATGAGCAAGTACCACGGTGAAACCCGAAGTGGATTCTCTGCCTCCCTTTCCCGTCCTCCCCTCTCCCTCCCCATCTCCCTCCTCCCCCGTTGCACACACAAAAGAATCCTGATGGCCCAATCTGCACAACTTAATACATGTATATTGCGTTGACAAGTAGACCTATATGAACAAAGTTTTTTTTTAAAATATCTTTTCTATTAATGAACATTATTATTTCAAAGTAATGCATGGGCGCATAAACCAATTTGTCTTAACGGGAAATAGTTTGGTCCTCCTCCTGTGTTCGTGGTAAAATTTTCTTAAGAACTGGTATGTAAAACAACGCCACTGTAGTCAAACATTTAGTAGTGTTGCAGCAACGTGGCGTAACGTGATGTAAGAGAGAAACGTCAATACATGGCTGTGTTGCAACTTTGTTATTGGCATCGTCACTCCCGCAATAGACATTTTATTGACAAAAGTATCGGAGAAAATGTAAATAAGTTAAAATAAATAAGATATTCTATGTGATCTAAACTAATTACCCATTCTTCGAATGCGATAGCCATGGTTAAGGACCGAAGTTTTCAGGGCATCCTGACAGTACTGACTCCAGTCTCAAAGCGAGACCGAAAAACAACATCGCGTTTGAGACGAGCATGCACCGAAATGTACTACGAAAGAACATCCGTAAAAGGCAATGAGAAAGTTGACCACAGGGGAGGATCAGATTCACCTAAAAAATAATGGAAGGCGTAAAAATAAAGACAACGTGTCTCCTCAGTTTTATCCGTCCAAACCAAGGTGGGAATGTACTTGACCAGTTCTAAATAGCCTATTTTTATCTATTATATGACTCTTCTTAGACCCATAACAACGGAGAAGTAGAAAGAGAGAGCTCCTTTAGTCCATCTTGCTTATATAAATCAAGATTTATATACTTAAGCCATTTCTCACCATCACTGACAAAAACGAATGCTCTAAAGATAATGACAACGCAAGTCTTGCTCTGTTATGCGAATTTTTAATATGTCAGAATTCTTTCATGAATGATGTTGAAGGAAGTCATCATGTAATCAGTCGTTTGTCTGTCTTTATGTCTTGACAAGATTCTATGGTGTTATAATGATCCGGATGTTATTGAAGAGAACATGGATAAATTAAGAATGTTGGTGCCTTTTAGTGCATGCAGCAGAAAGGTCTGATGGTGTATTCGTAAAAAATATGGTTACATGGCTCCATGGGCCATTGCTATATACACTGAGCTCTAATAGAAGGTTGCGAATGCACAGGGCACGCAATCTTTCCGCCAATTAGCGTGCGTTAATTTGGGGGATTTGATAACTGATCCACTTTATTCACGACATTTGCTGGAGTTCCTGGGTTCGACCCCTGCCCCTAACCATCAGCATAGACCCTTAAGGCAAGTCCTATGATATTACAGTATCTTAACTCATGCCTAAACCTAATTCTTAACCTAAATAATTCATTATGCTGCCTGACACTGGAACCACGTACGACTGTCATTCATGGGTAGTATCACAGACACTGTCATCAAGAGCTAGGATCAGTAATGAAAGCTCGCAAAGCATGTACAGTAACAGCGTTGTTACTGCCTTGTTACAGCAGTATCACAGGTTGAGGACTACCCTATTGGTGCGTGTGTGTGTGTGTGTGTGTGTGTGTGTGTGTGTGTGTGTGTGTGTGTGTGTGAGTGTGTGTGAGTGTGTGTGTGTGTGTCTGTATTTATGTGTGTGTGCGTGAGTGTGTGAGTGTGTGTAAGTGAGTGTGTGTGCATGTGTGTGTGTGTGTGTGTGTGTGTGTGTGTGTGTGTGTGTGTGTGTGTCTGTGTGTGTGAGGGAGAGAGTGTGAGTGTGTGTGTGTGCGTGTGAGAGTGTGTGTGTGTGTGTGTGTGTGTGTGTGTGTGTGTGTGTGTGTGTGTGTGCCCGTGCGGACCTGCATCAGGACAGACAGGGTAGAAGACTATCAAAAACTAACGCATAGGTCGGACAGTCGGTAATTTCGAAGAAGATATTGGAAACTCCGAGCTGCGTTTATTTGGTCCCTGCGGCGACACGAAAGGGCAAGCCACATTCCTCCCTTTAGCGGAGGAAGTATCAGTCTCTGAGCAAGCCAAGATGGAGCCAAGATGGCTGTGCCTAATGTGAAAGAGACTGAAAATAATGCAACGACTTGAGAGTGGTGCTTGCTATACTTATACGAGTATCTTTGGCTCACTCTTTGGTATACCATCCACCGTTGATTCTTGCCTCATTCCCCTCCGACACCATACCTTTGATAGGATGTTCCACTACCAAAATTGACACTGTAGATGGTTGCACTGATATTGCCGAGCTTTTCTCATCCGGTGATCCAAAAAGTGTCATATTTCTAACAAATTAGGTACACCCTTCCTCACTATGATTGGCGCGTACCAATCAAAAACGTATCTCTGATACCTTCTTTGCTAAGAACAGTTCATAGAATACAAAGAAGGCCCCTTTCGCCACGTCGAAAGACCAAACAACGCAGCAATGTTAAAACTAGTAAGATCTGTTGGGTTGCTTAAATAACGGGAATGAAATTATAGTGTGTAAATAAAAGGATTCAAGAACAAATTCATTCCCCACAACAGACAAGCTTAAACGCGATTGACACATTAGATTCTACAAAATGGTTTGAGAATGGCATTATTCTAGACTAACAGTATTCATGATGGACAGTGGTGGTCAATTATCTTAAAACAGTGGCATCACAAGAAGACAAAATTATTGAACGCAACAGCCGCCACTGTCTAGACATTATTATCAAATAAAAAGTCTTGTTCTGTACCCCTCGTCGCCTATCAATAAACACACATTATTAGATACGGAAAAGGTTTGTGTACATTTATGTATTACTCTCATTTCGGAAGCGTCGCCGGAAACAATTTATTTTTATTACTATTTTATATCTCATTCTGGGACTGGAGAGTGGTATGAGGCTGGCTGAGCGGTTGGGTGGCTGGCTGGCTATTGGACTGGTTATAGATGCAATGTTACAACTGATCACATATATACTGAAAAGTATACCGCTTAAGCTTGTCGTTGAATATAGCAATAACACCCACTACCAGTTTTTCTCTTTTTTGCCATTATTATGGTCTAGTCTTGTCTGCTAACGAAATTTGATCATCACTAATGTCTATGCGGGACTGCAGGTTGATTAGATCTAGTACCTGTTTTCCACCTCTTTCTCCACCCACAAGAGTTTCGTAAGGTATCCCATCCCTCTTTCCTCATCATACACACTTCTCCGATATTAAAACAGTAATGCAGTATTTTTGGTTGGCACTGTGGGAAATATTTTATTTCTTCACCATACGAAAATCAAGAATTAGCTTGAGTCTCAGCAATCAACTATATTCAGTGTGCCAAAATAATCAGCGCATTATGGTAAATTTCAATGCTAAAATCTTGCTTCACTGGCATATTTCACATGTGTTCGCTTGATACATTTAGATTTTGACCGCTGTGGCGGGAAATAGCCTTTACTCATCCTGTAGCCGAATACATCGATCTGACAGCGGTCCTCTCGATTTCACTCAGAATGTACAGGGACTCGCCCTTAGGCAGTATAGAGCCTTGCCAATATCCATTCTAACACAACAGCCTGACGGACTACTGCATAGTTCTATGTACAGTGACGTGTCACAAGTCCTGGGAAGCAACCATGAGAACAATGTGACACGTTGTTGAAATAATCACTAACGTGATGCGTTGTTCAGTTAACAATCACTAATATGACGCCTTGCTGAAATAATCGCCAACATGACGCGTTGCTAAAATGATCACTAAAGTGACGCGTTATCGAAATAATCACTAATTTTGAAAACATTCTGCGATTTGTCTAAATTTTTTATTTGAAAATGTAGAAAGATGGCCACTCATCCTAAGCACTTCATTTAATCTTATATGGAACATGCCTATGTTCTAACACCTATTATATTTCACAGATGGAATTCTTTGCCCATACTGCAGTCACCGTTTAAAAAGTTGAGGCAACCTGTCATGAAAGCTAAAATGTAGTGATTCATTGACGACTAAATGAGTTAGGCAAGGCTAAAATATGGCTGATCTGGAATGGGCCAGTGCTCAGCAAAGTACAACACACGCATACTGCCTGTTTGAATTATGGTAGCGGGTGGGCCAGCTCTTATTCACAAGCGGGTTGTAGGGTAGATACTGGGCTGATTGAAATTTGAGATAGGCATTTACGAGCAAGATTACGGCTTCCTGAGCCTTACCAGATCTAATGATAAGTATTATTTAGTTCCACTGTATAGGACGTTGGTTTTAATGATTTTGTTCCCGGTCTGTAAGATCTGCAATTCTGAACATACAACCAACCAGCTGAGCACCAATCACATTAGTAATTAGGGTCAGTTTGTATCACACATGTGGGGGAAAAACAAATATTGATTTCGCAAGTATTCTTTGTCCCAGGCGTCTCACGATTCAATAACGCATATAAAAGCGTAAAACGTCCAATTACTGTACTTCCGACATGTCACTGCGCACTCTGGATGGGTCCGCTCTTATGTTCGTCTGCAAACTTGGATACCGCCACTTGTAAAACATTTTACAATATAACTGAACTCAGTTGTGAACATTAATTTCACCACTTTGTGAAAGTCCCGTTCAGCCGGCCGACATGCCATCCTCGGAACCCTGAAGGACAGAGGTTATTTCCTGAGATGTGAGGGATCACGCAGACCCCCGCCCTCTGTTGGAATCGGTGTCTTAGACCTCCTGCATTCATCATGAGGAATCATGCAGCATTACTATCCATAACCCTTGAGTTTTCAGTAAAATATCAAACTCGCGCGGTCGCTGCGGGGTAATCATGAATAGTTCGAATTGTCGGTTTGGGTCTTCTCCGTAACCGGCTTATTAAATATGTATCGCTGCTTTTTTTTTCTTGCTAACACTTCCATGACTTGATCTACGTGATGTCCTGCTGTCGAAAACTTACACAAGGTGAAATTACAGACTAGTGCTTTTGATGGGCTGCCCCCCTTTCGAAAAGCCTCTACTCTCTTTTCCTGGCGTTCCAGATGGCAGTTGGTCTCAGTTAAGAACACCTTCCTGTAACTCCAGTTTGGTTCATTTGTTTAACCCCCAATCTCAGAAATTATCAGTTGCTCTGGCGTAGCCTATCGCGGCAATTTGTACACGAGGGTTGCTTGAAAAACAGGGATGTTCATCAGTCGACTTGGCATTTCTGAGTCGGTCTCTAAACTGTTTCATAGCTCTGCAGATGCCACATTCTAGCTCTCTTTTTTTTTACCGTCTGCTGGGGAATTTGTGCGTTCGCCGCAGAGCGCTTCTTTCTTTCTTTCTTTTCTTTTGCAGGACTATTTAATACATTTTATGGAAAGATTTTATTGTTTCAGTGCGTTGCAAAAATAATTATTGCCTCTCCAATATTCTCGGCTAAGCAATTTTTTTTCCAGGCAAAGTGTAAGGTCGTTTCCGAAGTTTATAACTTGCTGCGGGTCGTGAAACTGGACAGGTGCCAGAGCTATTGGATTGATGTTGGTTCACCAAGGCAGGGCTGGTCAAAATGTATGCCTAGCACAAAACCTTGCGTTGCGTGGTTAAAGTTGAATAGACTAAAGCAGACTTACAGTACATAATAAATTTACCGCTTACCGCACACGTCAGCATTTCAACTATCTGAAGTTTATACACGCGCATTACTATTGATGTCACGTAAGTTGAACTTACTGTTAAATTTTTCAAATCATTTTTTTCTCCCTCCCAGTAGCCTGGTGACCTTAGTTCTATACTACTCTAATGCATTTGTCACTTCTCTGGTCAGATCAGGTTAAATTAAAGCAGCACTATTTGGGGTAAGGGGCTGGAAAGAGGTAGGGCCTGCCAATGTGCTAATTGTTCTCTGGAAGTAGCCTGAATTCCGAACTGGATTTTCATGGGGGTGGATCAAACAAAGAAAAAGAGCAAAAAAACTTCACTCGTCATGGGCAATTAAACTGTCTTTTTTTAGCTCAGATACTTATCACCAACACTGGTCAGAAAAATTATGACCATAGAAAATTACTGCTTGAGTGACAGCAGTGGACAATATATAGTAATATACTACAAAAAGATTTGCGCATATGTAACCACTGCTCTCAAGGAAGGTTTCAGGATGAAGGAACTGTGGATAACGCCATGATACCGATTTGAAACCGTAGAACACATACTGTTAGGTTGTTCACATCAGTTCCAATCTTCAGATCCTAGCTTCAAACACCACCACAACTCCTGTAAATTCTTTAGGCTGGCAGTCCTAGAGATTACACGATGGTGGGAGGTACCCAGCCCATATTGCTACAGTAAGAAAGGCTAGAGCACCAGAGCTAGAGCTAGGGCACCAGGGAATTCAAATATGGGTTCATTCTACGACATCACGAGGCCAGCAAGGTGCAAATTGCTAATAGTAGTAGAAAGCCGACAGTATACATGCACTGGTGAAAAGGCTAAGGATTGGGCTGGAATGAAAATCGTTAAACTATCGTGCTGATCCAAGAAGATGTCAAGGGACTTCTCAGCATTGCAAGACTGGCTTTTTTACATTACAATGGATGTTTGATGTATATATGTATGTGTCTGTGGGTGTGTGCCCATGCGCGTGCTTGGTGTGTGTGTGTGTGTGTTTGTGTGTGAGTGTGAGTGTGTGTGTGTGTGTGTGTGTGTGTGTGTGTGTGTGTGTGTGTGCGCGCGCGCGTGTGTGTGTGTGTCCGTGTGTGTATGTGTCTGTGTGTCTGTGTGAGTTTGTGGGTGGGTGTGATATTTAAGAATATTTGCCAAGAACTTTGAAAAGTGTATATCAAGCTCCGTAGTCTTAATTCCCAATTCAGTTGGACGTCAGGAGCCAAATCAGCTTTAAGCAAACAGTGTAAGCTTCTTCTTGTACAGTGGGCGTCATGGTGAAAGGAAAAGCTGGTAAAGGTGAGGAGAGGGAATCTGGAATATTCGTTAGCAAGTCTACCACATTTAAAATAATATAATACGCCTGCACTTTTATAGAAAGGGCACAGGCATATTTAAATCATTAAGAGACTTATATATGAATAAGAGAAAGTGATGTCACTTCACAAAACGCCAAGCGATCTTGAAATTGTGGTTTCGCTCAAGCTTGCCAGTGGACATGTTACCACCTTGCTTCTCATCCCCACTATTTGTTGACGATATGCCATCCTGCTCTAACCTTTACTAAAATCCTACTAAGATCTGCATTACACGTAATTTCAAAATAATGCTACTTGGCATTTTTAATGGACATTCTCCTAGCAACCCTTTCTGTACACTATATAATTTTTTGTTATTTCATCTCAGGCACAGCTGTCCAATCTCTTTCCCCCTCTACCCCCTAAAAATCTCTCTCTCTCTCTCTCTCTCTCTCTCTCTCTCTCTCTCTCTCTCTTTCTCTGAACCTTCCGTGCAGCGCAGACTTCTTTCACTCTCGCCTTTGTTGTCCCTATAACGACATCAGAGTGCAATTCGTTTAGTGTCTTGAATATAAGCGATTATAATCTAGAATATTCGATACCTGATTACCAGGAGGCGTCCTGTAAAGCGATACACATCACGGGACATGGCCTGGTTCATGGGCTAATCTACTGAGTGTTAAATGGACGGATCCAGTGGCTAGGGGGTGTCACATGACGACCTGAATTCTGACCTATCAGAAATACATCATTCTTGTGTGTGGAATGGCCGGATGTAAAGCTCCCATAAACAAGAGATTTTGTTTGACGTTCGCATTTTGATTCAGCTCTGTGCTAAGTCTTTGAATGTTATGTTTAAAGACTCACCTTCCGACATCTACTGTCAGGTCGCACACACAGAGGCTGGTGTACCAATAAGGAGACGTGGGCGGAGCTTACGGTGTCACATGGCCATGTGCTTTTTTTAGGCACGTAGTACTGGCATAGTAAGTACAGAAGGCATGAAAAGTTTCTTCGTTATGCCAAAGGTCTGCTAAAATAGGCGTGCGAAGAGAAGACTTCTCTGGGGTTCAACTTGCCAGTGAATGAGAAAGGGCATACGAAATAAGCGCGGTAAGAAAGGAAAAGAAAGAGAGGAGAACAGAGGGCAGATCGAGGGTGTTTCTGTGTTTATCTCACTGTAGCTCCATCACATCTGAGGCTTTTCCGGTACTAATAAAAAAAAAA
>JAWQUT010000168.1:1257037-1276433 GCA_033807755.1 Ellobium chinense
CCTCATGTCTTTCCCCCTTTTTATACTGTAAAGTTAATTAAACAAAGCCTTAAAAATGGCAACCACGCATTTAAATGCTTGCCTTTAGGATTAGGGTGATTTTGCTTGCTCTCTGTAATGCCAGCGAAAACAAATCAAACACAACAAGAAATGTTTAAGAGCAGAGAAAAGAACAAAGCGACAAAAACACTGCAATGAAATAAACAAAAATGTCGTAAAAGAAAAGATTGTTGAATCTTGACTTCAGCAGGCCAGAACACCAAAACACATTTTCAACCCCCATAGCAGGCCACAGACAGGAGGTTCTGGTCTCCAACATTCCATGGCCATTCTGGACTTAGACTACACAATAGGCAATGAAAAATAGGTAATCTTGATGGTTATTACCGTTTCAAATCAAGTCCAGAATGTATACTTCCATAAGATTCAGAGAGCCCACAATAGGAACGTATTAAGAATAAAAGAAAAAGCGCATTGCAAGTTTCAAGTCAATTCGAGCAGCGGTAAAGAAACCAGACGGTGTACAGTGCTTGAGGCTATTATTTTAAAAAGATTTTGATAGACCGAAGACTGTTCAAGTATGTTGAGAACACAGGAGAGTTTGTGAGAAGTCACATCAGTATGACAATATCTTTACTGGAAGGTTCACCTAAGTCAGAAAACACGTGTTGCTTTTTATGCCGCTGGTTCCGTTGCCATCTTCGTCCATATCCTCTGTACCAAACATAGATCTACCATCATACAAAATGTCACTTTACGATCTTTCTTTCCACTATACTTCTTGTCTTATATATTGCACATAAAAGCGTCATGGCTAAACTATACTAACCAACACCAACGACTCCCAACTGTAGTTTTAGACATTGTCTTTATTGAACCAACAATGAATGACAGTAAATTCACAATGTTAGTTCAATTGTTGGCTAAATATTTTCTATTCTCGCCTTATAGGACAAATCAAAATCGTGAAGAAAATGAGCTCTTTTTTTATTCTTGGTTTTTTTTTTTCATCTAGTGTTAATTCAGCATCACGCGCCATGCCGCTTCGCACAGCCAGTAAACATGATTTACAAGCAGTTAATTTCAATATCTTCACAGGACTTAATGATGCTCGGGATAGCAATTAAATAAATTAGAATGAGATTAGGAAATTTGGCAAATACAATCGTTTTCGTCCATCAAATTCCGTCATAATGATGTTTGTATTCCGCTCAGAGAAATTAAAGGTGGTTGTGCTATGAAGTCCCGCACAGTCAGTTAATCAAATGGCTCACGGCTCCATTGATCGTATCTAATCGGTTAACAAAAGTCGCGATAATATAAAATTTGATACAAACTTTATAGCACAATTGATGGAGACGTTAATTATCTGTGATCAATATGTGTTCGGACATGTGTAATTGTTTGTATAAGTGACCGGACCTATTTTGTAAGCCCGAGATATTGAAAAGTCAGTGAAAAGAATGAGTTAGGCACAATGTGCATAAAACTGATCTCTCTGGTCCATGCCAGTGTGCCACGTAAACCACGTTACACGTTTTATTAAGGGGGAGGGAGCACGTCCTGAAATTCGATTTTTTTTTTGTTTGAAAAAGGGGGGGGGGGGGGGGGGNGGGGGGGGGAGGAGGAGGCTGGTCATTTCTGTACATGAAAAAATGTATTTGAAACCACATTTGAGTTGTTTAATCACAATGTTTAACTCATGTGTCTTAAAGAAATTCTTGCCTGCATTACTCTTGTCGGTCGATTATCAGCTGCTGTGATGAAAAGCTCGCAAAAACTATTAAAGATATCTTTCTTCTTTGGTTTCCTAGAGTACAAACAGAAAACAACGTGTCAAAATTTAAAAAAAAATTGGACATGTTCTTATGCTCTAAGATGCACCAATAATTTTATTGGTGTGTGTTGAAAGTAGCACTGATTTACTGTAGTATCGACGGTGTGGTATTCGGTGGTCTTATAGCGTAAGACAAGTAAGTACAAATGTTAAATATTATTATACAACTAATGGGAACAAATTCGTGTACGTCATATAGCAGCAGAATATTCTATTGAAGTATTTGTTATATCAAGGATAATGAGAAGCAACAGATATCTTGTAACATTAAAGGGAGAGAAGTGTAAAGAATAATATGCCTGCAGAAGTCCAAGAAAAGGCCATCACACAGAAGGAATTTTAGGATGAAGGCGCATTTTAGCAAAGGCACCATGAGGTGAAGAAACTGGTAAAATGAGTGACTAGCTGTAAGTTAAAAAAAACAAACTTATAAAACTTCCAGTGGGATTTTCGCAAAACGTCATTTTTAGCCACAAAACCCTATCTAGGTATTTTTTTCATTTCTCAATCGCTTGTAATGACGTTTTGCATGCACCATCCTTGCACCACTCTTAAGGGTCTCACTCATCAGATTTTTGAACTAAACATTTTTGAAGGGCGAAAAAAAAAAACAGGAGAGTAAAAAAAGTATCGACTATGTATTATTTCAGAAATATATTAAAACTAAAACCAATCCGCATATCGAAAATCATATATCGAAAATCTTATATTATGTGTGGCTATTCGTATTGTCTTGATAAGATAAGATAAGATAAGATAAGATAAGATAAGATAAGATAAGATAAGAATGACTTTATTATCCTTAGAAAGGAAAATTGCCTTGGTACATGAGAGTAAATAATAAATAATCAAATAGTCTAAACATAGTAGTACATAACTCATTACAATACAATACTCAAACTCACATTCATGCATACTGCCATACGATTCATAAATCAGGTTACAAACTAATCACAACAATAATCACTCTTTCACTTCACATGTTAGTCTCATACCCCCTCCTCCCACCCCCACCACTTCTGGCCATTCTCACTGTGAGTTTACAGTGCGGTGTGCTTTTTTTTTTTTAAGATCTACTGTGACGGAGAGACCCTCATCACTCTGACTGAATGCGGCACGAAAGAATTTCTATATCTCTCTGTTTTGCAACACAGGGACAAAAGTCTGCCGCTTCGAACTGATGTTTTATATTTATTAAATAGAGGATGTTCAATATCAGAGAGAATTTTATTTACTTTGTCGATAGTCACTTTCAAATACACATGTTTGCAAATTTTCACATTGCTTTAGCGGAATTTGGTGGGCACGATAGTTTTGAAAACAGCCATTTTTCGCATTCATAAATTCAAGATGACGGCGTTTCCGTAGCAACCATTTTGAAGTTTGAAATTTTCCGACATTTTCAACTAATTCAAGCATGCCGAACTGCTATCTCTGAGCATTTCGAAAATCACTTTCAAGACCCCCTCACTCCCCAATCCTCCCTCACTAGTCTACCAACTGGCGAAGTGCATGATTCGAACATGGCAGTCAGTGATACGCCAGTCGAGTGTATTTTTCCAAGCCCGGTAGCCCACGTTTAACTGTCTATCACTCACAAGTCTCTGCCTATTGTCTGTTGCTGCAGCTTGTCAGGGGCAATATGAGGGAATGTGTTTTTGTAAGCAAATGTGTGTGTTATAACTGGATGTTAACTTACCGATCGGTAAAACTAAATTACGTTAGACAGCATGCATAGGAAATAATGGAGAAAAACAACTAGCATTAAGTTAGAAACGCCTGCTGAAAAAAAATGTCGTGCTAAGTATGTTTAATACATCAGTGAGTCCTTAGATGGCTCTGGTAATGTGATACGTTTCAGGACTGTGACGAAGATACGCATCGGATGGAGCCATTGATATGATTAATTATTATTATATTATAAAACTATTGCAAGGGCATAACTATTTCATGTTGCATTACATGAAGTGCTCCTTGCGGCCAGTTGATGGAAAAGAGGTATTTGTGAAGGTAGAAAATTCAGCTAAATATTTATATAGAGATTGGAATGGATGTTGGAGACGATGAAAATAAACATAACTATTTTAGATAGTTCAGTTATTGGAAAGGAATCACTGATTCTGTTTTCTTATATTTAATATGTGAGGACCGGGCAGTCGGATAGAAGATAAAAGATCTGACAGGAATCTTTCGCGTGGTTATGTTGCAGTCCATAGTGTTATTCGTGGACTTTGCTGGAAGTTTGCCAAGCACAAGGACATCTTTTAAAAGTTGCAGACCACTGTGAACTAATTATTGAGCGAACAGAATAAATTCCAGTTGCTTTTTGGAGGTTGTCATGCAACTGTTACCAGCTTTGAAACTTTTGGAACAGTTTCTCTGCCATCCATGTTCACGCATGCTTACAGCAAATGCTAGAGTTGAAGTTTGTCACCTCTCATCTGTAAGAAGCTCGTGAAACAGATGTGACAAAGTTTGGGCTGCGCTAGAGTGACTTTGTGGTGGAACAAATGTCAGTGGCAAATGAGAAGTCAGACTAATGGTGCCTTATTCTGACAACGGAGGATTTGGATAAAAATGGACAGAAAATCAAGCAACTAATTTCTTGAGAATAGGAAGAAATGTTGGAGACCACTGACAGGTTGTGGTGGAGTGAACTGGTTTTGCTTACGTTCCTCACAATGAATCTACGTACAGGTGCTATGATATGATATGTAAAGACGGGCCAAATATTTTGTTGATTCACGGTCTTAATTAATCAAACTATGCAGCGTTCTCAGATGGATCAAATAACGTAAACAGCCTTTTTTTTTTCGTAACTAGGTTTTAACAACACTCCCAGATATGGGTTTACACGTTTTCAAGACCAACTAGTGTGGGTTAAAAATAATCAATTCGCTCTTTCGGATAATTTTGCAAAACTGAGAAAGCTGGTTTTAAAATTCATAAACTCTTCTTTTCCTCTATAAAACTATCGACTTCTTTTGTCAATGTCTGGTCCAAATGCGACGGTTCTATACGTAAAACTTTGCCAATTATAACTTCCAGGTAGAATTAGTAATATAATTTTCACAGACATTATATTATTGAGATGTGTTGCTCTCAGTGACCTTTAACCCAATTAGAGTTTTCCAAATTGCTGTTGTTGTTGTTGTTGTTGTTGTTGTTGTTGTTGTTGTTGTTGTTACAGCTAATCTTATAGGCAAACTAACGGCGACAATAGCGGCAACAAATGTAGCAGAAAAACAGGTCGACTTGTCACGGACTGACCTTTTTTCCTCAACTTGACAAGTTGTACCTGCGGCTCCTGCAGCCGGAAGTTCAATCTCCTTTATTACCGTAATACTGCGTCTAGAAGTCTATTTCTGTCCGTCCTTCTCTTTCTTTCTTTTTTTTTTCTTTCTTTTTTTCTGCGGCCTTCCTTTTTCTCTGTTCTGCCGTTAAGCTGCTTAAGGTTTGTGGGCCGTTTTCCAATTTTATATCTTGCTTTCATTAAAGCATGTCATACTCTATCTGACAAGGGAATCTTTCGATTACAGGCCGCTTCTTGTTGCGTGCAATGGTTCATCAGGTTATGTATCAATTCATCTCTAACTGCTTAAACCGCTCTGTGCCATGTTATAGCTTAAAGTACGCCATTGTATTTCCTCCCCCACCATCCCACACCCATTCTCCAATCGCCTCCTTTTCCAACGAAAACTCGTATGACAAGTCAGCTAAGAGAAGATGTCATAGCCGAAGTGAAATGAAGAATGTTATTTTCAGGCTTTGTCAATATTAACATTGGTGGTATAACATCAGAGTATGGATAATAGTGCCGAGTCGAGTCACTAGTTCACTTTTTTTTAAAAATCCATTCAAGTATAGCTTTTTCTTGAAAAAGAGCAAGCCGAGAATAGTTCAAACATAAATACTTTTCAAGCCCAGGTCTCTCTGAAATTACTCCAAGTCAGGTGAAATCATTCAAATAACCCAACTCAGCATCATAAATGATCGTAAACAACCTTTGTTTCTATAAATATGGGTTAATTTGATTTACAGATGCAGATTTCTGTTACAGAAAGCACAGCAACCGCATAACTTACTGACTCATGTGACTGAAAAAAGACACATAAGATATCTGTACAATACATATTGTTCTTTAAAACTGCCGTGCCTTTATAATCTTTACATCAATGAATTTTATCACATTGGACTTTTGCGCTGTGTGAGAATACTTTTAAACTCTTAACTCCAACACGTTATTCAAATATCTTCAGATATCGGAGTTGTCCGGAAAATACATTTTTATTTCGCCCAAAGCTGCTGTTGTATTGAACCATTTTTGAATGTCTGATCAATGTTTAAGGCTGGTGCCAGTTTAACAGCTTTTTCTATTAACTGTGCGCACGCATTGTTTCGTAATTAAATCCATACATCAATGTAATCATTTTTTCACCGAAACTATGATAAACATCTTTAAAGATTAAATGCTGGTTTGAATATCAGAATGGTTTGACCCTAAACATTTTTATTTCTTTTTCTCACAAAATAATACAAGTATTTTCCAGTACTGTGAATTATTAGATATTTCTGCCACAAGGAGAGTGCTGTCATTTATTCAAAAGAACGATGGATGGCATTCAGCCCTCGTTGGAGAACTAATGTGCGTCAGAAAACACTGAAGATGCGGAATTATTAAGATCACAGAAACAGGCATAAATATAATAATATCCCGTCACGCACATGTATTCTACCATATACTTATCTTACTATAAATGTAAGTGTACGATGTCATTAAAAATGCTTGATAATTGTCATGTGAAATACGATTACGCTTCACTGAGAATCTTCATACTAAACGTGTGGCTATTGGTCTTTCTCTTCCTTTTCTCTACGTTGTGAAAATGCGGTTATGAGTTTGGTACGGGGGAGGGGAAGGGGTGGAACAGGGTCTTATTTTCTCTATTTCCTTTTTTGATATATTTTAAGTCTTTTTTTTAATCTTTCCGTTTCTCTCTTCATTTGGCCAGTTAGAACTCGTCTTTTCTCATCATTCACTGAAATCGTTATGAAGCAACAGTGAACAGAACATGTAAGTCCTTAAGATTAAGCTGGACATTAAATGAAATCATGGATTAGATAAAGTTTCCAGAAGAGAATTTCATAAGAGCTTAAAAGAGAGACCATTTTTCACCTGTGTCAAAGTGGGCGGCCATTTTACATTTCATGAAATGTTCGCCTCAGGACTTTATGCTTGCATATGATTTTACATTAATGATCCATTTCTATGACCCGGACTTTTATTCCAGCCACTTTCCCTTTTATCATTAGCCTTCTGATCGAGTCGCACCAGCGCAGAAGACCAAATCTTACTGGAGAGCAAAGAAACTGTGTAGTGTGAAAAAGAAAACAACAGATCGATTTGTATTTCGTTTCTGTCAAGAATATTTTAAAAGTGATCCTCCACATAAATCTATGTTCTTTTTAAAAAGATGTGCGAGTTGATGAGATCAGGGCTCGGCTGTCCATGTTCATGCAGTGTACTTGTGCGACGTCATGGAGGTTTACTGACGCAGATATTGTACATCTGCTTTGAAATTATTTCGTCTAGCTTAGCTTTGTTAATGCAAAGTAACGATTTTATGGGGTCTAAAAATGAACATGCTTACTTTGAATGCATAGAATCAAGAACAAATTGTATTTCCTCAGAATGAACAGATACCAATAGACATTGTTATTGTATTGCCATTACAAAAGATAATAAGATCAACATAAACGTCATGTAATGAATCGTACATTAATCTTCTTTCTCACGTTCTATTTCTTCACCCTACCCATAGTAGCACGCACTATAACTTGTTCATTAATTCAGCCGTTCATTGGTTTTGTCCTCTTCTCTTTCTTATGAACATTATAATAAATAATATAATAATTATAAAATAATTGATTATAATAATAAGAATCCTCTCTCTCACTTCTCAATTTCCTTCCCCCATCGCCCTCCCACCTCATCCCCCTCCCACCTCATCCCCCTCCATCATAATCGCACACATTCTTTATTCATTCATTCATTGCTCTTTCTGTCACACTGCATTACTTCATTTTAATTACATTATTATTACTTTTCAACAAATGAAATAAATGAACACAAAACACAACCAGGTTAGAAGGCAAAGTTTCAATACTCAGTGCAATGCGAGGCGTTGACTCCTATGCTACTATCGACCAGTATCAAGGGACTGCGCTTAGTAATTACCCCGAGAATGTATTATTCTGGACACTCTCATCAACCAAATGTTTGACTGATATTGAGGTCATTTTACGTCATAAGGATGTCTCGCCTTACCAGCGACTGTTTTCTTAGGCCATCCTTCTGATATACCAGTGCGCTTCGCCGTCATAATGTGTTGAAAGGTGTGCTGTGGGTCTGGTCGTCTGCGACCCCATGTTCATTGTTTACGGCTGCTTAAGTAGATTGTTTTGATCTAGCCAATCTTTAATGAGGCGGCGAGCTAGACCATCCTTTGATGCAGCAGCGAGCTTCACTACAGAATGCCACTGAAGGTGCGTCTCAGGTGGACTATGGGTCTAATCGTTTGTGATCCAGTAATATTGTTTCAGGCAGGTGCAGTGCAATATAGTTGTAAACTAATTTATTACTTATATATATATTATACTTTTACTAATCTATATATTCTATTATTTCAGTTGAATGGACAATTTCCTCGTATACAAATTTTCATTTTTCTATCAGAAAGTACAGTGTTCTAGAAAACTACTGGAATGAGAACAGAAAAGAACAAATGACGCTGTAAAAGGGAGTGGTTTCATAGGAAGAAATAACGTTGGGTAAACAGAGTCGCTGTGGAGGGCTCGTTCAAGTCCATAATCCAATCCCATGAACTCGCACATCTACGCGCAGTGTGCTTGTGCGAATTCCCATGACCGAACCCCAGATATACGATTAAATTAATGACACACCTTTCTAGTCGTTTTTTAAAAATTAAATCTGAAACTTTGTCATAAGTTGAAGTTGATGATTGGGATTAATCTGAACCTTAAAAACGGATATTTTTTTAGTACTTGTACATTTGAGCATACGGCCAACGGCAGAAATTCTCAGTCCTGAGAGATGTAGTTTTCATGGCACTAGGCTATTATTAATTGCTCACAAGATAAGGTTAGAGTTAACAAATTCTAAGTGTGCTTTTCGTGCACTGCACAACTGAGCCTTATGGCACCTTAGCTCTTTCTCGCCGTAACACCTATAATAATATGAGAAATGTTTACCCCATAAGAACCATATGTTCGTGGCAACATTAAGACTATTTAACTGTCCGCCTCTACTATCATTATAAATGCTCATCATCGATACAATTACAAAAAGAGCTCACGTTTTACGAGGGAAGATCAGAACATCTGTAGCCTTATCAAGTAAACGCATGAATTCTGAAAAAAAAATGAATACATCAGAGTTTCCAGCAAAGTCCTACGTAACATTAGACTACAACAAATGTTAATATGATAGTTTTCAATGGCAAATGACACAGTTCTAAATTAGCAGGGAAACGCACGGTCAGAAAAGTAAGTACTTTCGCTGTTTTCAGGATAAACGCATCCGTGCAGGAATATTTTTTTTTTATTTCTCGAAACACATAATTGTCAAGTGAAATCATACAAGCTGAAACAAAGGATGAGGAAGGAATCTGGATGCGCAATGAACAGATTCGACAACGGCCACTTCAGTGGTGTGGGGTCGTGAATTGTTCTGAGAAAGATCATTGTGGACACCCGTATTGCTGAGAGCATTTTAGTGCCCCACTATCCCTGCTGGATATGAGACCGTAGCACTTCTATCACCCAGGAGTATGCGATGAAGGGCTTTCTCTTGTTTGGTCTATGAAGCTTCATTTCGAAGGGGCATTTTTTTTATAGCTCAATAGGAAATGGAGTCATCCCCAAATGAAAACTTGTTAACATGAATATAAGCTGCTTTTCATCGAGGTGCACGAGGACGTTACGATATTCCTTCAACTCACTTTCCTCGCAATGCGCATCCCAGCTTAATTTAGATTCTAGTTATTTGCCAAGAAACATCTTCCTCTTAGTAAAAGTTGGTGTAGTGCCATCAGAGACATTGTTAACGATTCTGGTGTATTCACTTTGTCAGAATGCAGGCGCTGTCTAGGCAAGGCCAGGAACTTTTTGATCCACTCTCGCACTGCTTACTAATCTACTAGAAGCAATTATTTTCTAAGAGCAGTACAATAAGAAAAAAATATAAACTAGACAACTACACTAATAAGCATCACTTTCGCCAGCACCGAAGAAAAAAACAACTTCCAAAGCAATAAAATAGACTAAAGACCATCAACACAACTCCAGCACTCCAACAAAGAGACCACTTTTGCACAGCAACAAAAGCAGCAACCGAAGAACATACTTTCATCCTGTCGTGTACAACAGCCGTAGGGAAAAGGTAAAAAAAAGGGCTGTCTGAACGCAATCTCTCTAATTGAGTATCTTTTTTAATCGGCATGCGGCGAAAAAGGCTAACAAGAAGAAGAATACCTAATGTTTTCTAGAGGACAAGCTAATCAAAGCAAAGCAAGACAAACGCGCCATTACAGTTCCAAACCCCAAAAGACCGCACTTGCGTCATTACTGCACTCACTTTCATTAACTTTCACGTCACTTCAGTGACTGGCGGACCAAGAGACCCAAAAAATGCGATCAGGGCTTAGAATTTGTGTTCAGAGCTGTGTGAAAAAATTTCTGATTTTCGGGGACGAAATAACTTCTTGATCACGTATCGATCCTAAGAGCTGATGACAAAACGCTTCGTTTAGATGGGCATTCTCCATACTGTCGGCCCTAACCCAGTTCAGTAACTGCTCCAACGCCTTCCTCCCTCCCCTCTCAACCTTTCCCCCCGTAAGAATTTGGGGGAAAAAAAGTTGTCCTCTCCGGAAAGCGCATGGCGAAGACATCTTGTTTGTTAACTTTACAAAATTTACTGTCCACCCGCTATTCCTACAACCCCTTACTACCCGCAGTAATTTGGGAAGGGGGTTGTAGAAATAGCTTCCAACCCCTCAGAGGCGATTGCTACGATCCTGCTTTGTTCGTTCATTCCAGCCCTTTGTCACCCCTCTCCTCCTCTCCCCCAAGCCAAAATCTCGGAAGATGCCCGCTCAATTTTCTCAAGAGGATCTCCTTCTTTGACAAGACATTCCAGCCCAATAAGGATCGCTCGGCGTTATTTTCAGTGCCACATTGTAGATTTATTCCTCGACGTCAGCACTTTTTGTGCACTACATTAACCTACAATTAACCACATAATTCTTACGGGAACAACAGACTGATAACAACTATAACAATAATAATAAAAGTGATCTGCAGGGAAAGTGATCAAAATAAGAAATACAATGTAAATGCCACGAGAGCAACCTTAAGTTGTTCAGTGCCCCGGAAAGTCATAACTGATTCCCGGCTACCTCCCTTACTGTGCCCCTCTTCCCCTTCCCCTCCCCCCCTCCTTCACAACCCGCTTCTTTTCCCAATTCCTCTGCCACGATCATTATGATCTTATCATCTCCCACTTTGCGCCATATCTCCATGTGTCCTTGTACTTGTTCTCACTGCCTGCACCTGATCACTGATCCCGCCAATCATCTCTCCCTAAGAACAATACCACTGGACCAGTCTTGCCTATAACTGCAACCTATTGTTACCAGACTATGTGCTTGTCGTTCCTATTACTCCTCCACAGCAGTCATCATCTTTGCGGTTACAATTAAGTCATTGTCAGGCTGCACGTAAGGGTGAAATTGCAATCGGCCGGTGGGTGCATGGCAAGCTTACTCGAAAAGTCACTGATCAACAAATAAAGCTTGATGGGACGGTTGAACATGGTGGGGAAAAGGGGGCAAAGGAGGAAAAGAGTTTGAGCTTTGTAACCATAACTTTTTATGTTGTAGATACAAAGGCACCCCATCTGTTGTGTTGCGGGGAGTGGGGGTGGAGTTTNCCATGCAAGCTTTCTTCTCCCTGCAAAATGCAATGCATCACAGCAGAAACATAGAATGAGAAATATAATCTGTATGTTATAACTGTAATATTCCGACAGGCAGAGGAGACTTACTTAATTTTATTTGTTTTCCCAAGGTCCAGCTATGCAAGGTATCTGCCCAGATGCCAGCATAATCAATGTTGCTGTAAAACTACATACACAAAGTGTATTATGTAATTACCGAATGTCAGCATGTAGTGAAGACCTGCTGCTTTTGGATCTCGACACCAGAGCACTTTATCAAATTCCAGTTTCCATACCATTACACTACACTAGCAGGAAATACTACAGCAGTAAGCCGTCCAAAAATGGTAATATATAACAGCATAAGCTCGACTGGTTTGCTTGGGTTAGTTTTTATGGAGCCTTCTTCACTACAGCTACGGCTTGGATGCCACTGACAAGACGGGCTGTTTAACATCACGGAAAATACCAAGAAGAAACCTGCCGGGATTGACAGCATACAAGCGGCTGGGACCTTTTATAACCAGAGACGAGCCCTCAGTCTAACTATCTCTCTTCTTGCTAATACCTTTTATGGTAGATAGTCAGCTCCTTACCTCAGAGTGTTGCGTTTTTTTTTTCATTTGTTTTGTTTAACTTCCTGGTGCAGACATCTTATATTCTAATTCGTAAATGGCTGTAATGGAAGAGTACATGATTCAAGCTGTCAGCGTTAATTCCTCTTACTTTTGCGTGTTTGGCAGCAGCAGTGTCCACGACAAAGGCACTGAAGTGCGTAAATGTGAGGGTGTGTAGAGGAAAATTCAGATTCTCCACGTGAATGTTTTGGCATAATTTCGTACATGGAGCATGACATGTTTAGCTGTTTAGTCTAAAGTCTTTGTGTCTTATCCTTTGATTATGATAGGACACAAAATAAATATTCTATGCTTCCTTCAGTTGGGTTTTGACACCAGAAAAACAATCATAAGGTGATTAATGTGTTTCACATGTGTGAATGTGTGAAGTGGCCAACAGACGAGTTAACCGCGACAATCTGCTCTCCCACCTTATTTGTGCATTGCAGTTAGAATATAACATGGCTCTGGGTTTGCACATTTCCGGGTACAAATGGTCCAGACAACATGGCTTAGTAGGGGTGAGAAATAAATTCCTGAAATTATATAGCACGATCTGGGCTCATAATCGGGTGATGTTCGGCTAAGAGTGAAAACCCCAATATCCTGTATTAGGAGAGTATTAGAAAATCGCAACGTTCACTCCATATTCAAGTCTTTTTTTTAATATGATTAAAGTGATTGCTTGTACTACTGTGATCTTCTATTCATTTTTTTGACGAAAAAAAAAAAGTAGAATTTTTTTTTCTCGTGACAGTGTTCCCAGATATTTAATGCGCTAAACTAAATTTGCCTCGTAGTCCGTTCTTAATTTGTCATCTCCAATTAAGTTCACTTTTGGGTTAATCACAACAGTAATGTGACTGCATCAAGAAATCTCGCTTCCGAAATTAAAAGATGCATCAGCCAATAAAACCCAGTGTAGTAAACCATATCAGCCAATCGTATTTCTCTGACAGTGGAAAAATGTACAGGGGAAGTAACGATTGCTGGAGTTATGATTTACGTGCCAAGATTGGTAAATGTGAACATTAACACAGAGTGAGGAAATGTTCAGTAACACACTCGTTATAAACATTTTGTGTGAGTTAAGCAGTTTCAGTCAGATATTTAGCAGAGTGAGTCTCCGCTTCAGGAGGCGGCGAACTTTGTGATGACTATGACATCACAAGAGAAAGAGGAATATACAGAATGTAATGGCTACAAAGTGTATATTATGTGGCGCAGTATTCATTTACAGCGTAAGGGGTGAGGAGGAGTAAAGTATACAGATCTGTTGCAAATCCGGCGTTGCTCTAGACCTGCGAAAGTTTGACAGAATATCAAAATCAGTGGAGAGTTTCTACCACAGGACAGTGTTTTGCGTCCTCCTCTCTCAGTCAAAAAGAAGCCCCCCCCCCCNCCCCCCCCTTCCCTTCCTCCTTTTTCCAAAAACGAAAACCGGAGGTGGACCGAATGATAATTATTCTCGGATTGTTATAAAGAACATGTATCTCTGTCTGGGATAATACATCAATCATGCTAAATTTCTCAGAGCTTCAAAATGTGACTTAGGTAAATGTGGAATGACCAAGACGAAATGCTAGTCTACACGAATTTTAGTCTAAATAGTACGTAGAATATCAAACATAAGCAAGAAAGTGTTGAACGAACTTTCAGCAGACAATTCCTTCAAAATAAAATTATTTTGTTATTTCTACAATATGCCAAGTCGTTCTAGGAACCAGTATTAACTACTGCTACAATCAATCATTCTTTCCACTGCAACCATTAAAAACACAAGATACAAGGTGTCCGCGCCAGGACATTTCAGAAAAAGAAAAAAAATCAAAATGCGTAAAAGAAATAAAAGACTCAGTGTTTGGGAAATTTAATTCATCACAGCAGGGGACGTTTCATATCATTGCAAGCTGGGACAAAACAGTGTATATTCATTTTCCATTCAATCTATTTTTATATTAGTACATGTCTGTTGATATGGATCCATTCTAAAACTTCCTTCCTGTAGAATCAAATTCTCTAATTATTTACAACTCATGGTAAGCATGAGATATTTTCCACTTATTTGTAAACTGATTCCTTCAGTTCGTGGATAACATCATAAGCTCCGAGTAATCTTTTAAATCATTACGTCACAGAAGAGTCAAAGGATTAAACTGGACCAGCTAGCAGTCCAAAAATTCAGCGATTGGTGTGTTAAAATAAAGCATTTCAAAAATCATGCGCAAATGCTGCGAACAGATCCGATAAATGCTAGGATTGCTGAATGAGTGTTGTTATAGTTATGCAGGAACTGAATGAAGGTTTCCTAGGTATGTTACATTTTTTTTTCAGTCTTTCTAACAGTCACTGGGGTTGGCATCTAAGGGGTGCATCAAAATAAGAAGTTTCAAGTCTACCCAAACAACCAGTACATAGTAGAAGAGTGTAAAGCGTAATTTCTTGTGACAGATTATGAATTATCAATAAAAGTAACAATAGTCTAGTCAACAGTAGTAGGTAACAAAACTGGACCAATGCATACTATCAAATCATTGAAATTCGCTTTTTTTTTTCAAAAATATTGTCTGCAAATGTATTGTTGTTGTTGATGTTGCTGTTGTTTTTTAAACACCATGTATTCTACATTTTTGGTGCACCATCTGACCATTCACGAACAGCGAATAAGTGCCAATCGTCCTATGCTGAATGTCGACTACATGGCTGACAACCTTTAGTAATAAATATTGTTAATCATCATTATTTCTTTGACCTGCCCTAAATCTAAATAATTATCTAATATAGCAAGCAGAATGTTTTCAGTGTCAGGACTGGAACTATTAGAATGAAGTTTAACGCAGAGTTTCATTTTTGAGACAAATCAGTACAAAGATAATCAGAGATTTTACACTGGCTGGAGGCATGAGGAAATATAGCAATGGCTGGGTTGTAAGTCCTTCGTTACCAATGCTTTTCAGTACAGTCTAGCTACGATCGTTTCTGCTTTTGTTCAAATCTTGCTTTGTTGTCTCATAAAGTGCTTTGTCGATACTACGTTTTGCTGCACTTGTTACTGTCTTCACTCAGCCCGTCGTCCTTGCAGAGCAAATAATATTATGTAGATTGGAAAACTGAGTAGAAAGATACAAGAAGTCCGTCATCCAAAATGGAAATAGTTTTCAACCCAATGAATAATATCCAGTCCCTCTCCAATAATAAAATTACTTCATCATGCCAAACATGTTAAGTATAGTCTGATTACGATACATAATAGCACTTACTTTGGTGAGGTTAGCGATGTTCGGTAGCCAGGACCTTCTAAACTGCTCGATGTATCGTCTTGGGAACCGAATAAGATGGAAGATGAATCCGCGCGTTAGAAAGTGTGGCCACGTGTCTGTAGCGGCAGGAGATAGAAGTTGATGCTGTTGTCAATACTGCTTTAATAATGTCTGAGTAGTTCCTGGTTGATTAAATGATAGGCTCCTCCTCTCTTATTAATATAGATAGCTGTATATAAGTCTGATACTTTTTCTTGCAATTCAACACAAGGAAGATTGAAGTCTATCAAATCCCTTTTGTGTCCTTCGAACTTAAGTTCTTCCTGTTTTCCCTATTAGTATCAACGGGCCGGTGTCTCTTCGATTTCTGTGTGAGCTAATTCTGTAATCTTTGGGCCGCTTCCTTCGTTCCCCTCTCTTTATTTTGTTGTTCGATGGCAAACGAAAGGGATCACTGGATGCTCTCAAGCTCTCCGTGCACACAGAGGTAACAAGAGTTGACGATGATGTTCACAAAAAAAGTATGGCAGCTATGAAAAACCACGATGATTGCCCGCCGTATCCCTGTCTGTCTTTTATTTGTTTAAGTTGGGCCCTACTTATTAATCACTAGCCCTGTCCTTCTTGTCCTGGGGTGAAATTATTTTGAGCAACAGTCCCCGCCTCGGGGAGACGTAGTGTTTTATAGAGGTACCGCTCACGGTTCCAGAAAATGTATGCGCCAACGCCAGGCTGGGCGGTCAATCAAGCCACGGCTTTTGGGTTTGCTTCACTTCCGCGTGTACCGCAAGGTATGACGAGCTTCGATCTGATTGGCTACACTGCGAGCGGAGGGATACTTGTAGTCATAATTGTCAAGTCTTTACTGGCCTCGCTATTTCAAAGCACATATACATTTTCTTTCCCTCTCTCTCTCTTTCTCTCTCTCACTTTTACACACACACACACACACACACGCACACACACACACACACACACACACACACACACACACACACACACACATGCACGCACACACCTTCATATAGAAGGCTGTTTGTTTCCCGATTTATCACCGAGGGTACGTTTGTCGACAAGGAGGCGGGATGACGATGTGCCTTTCATTAAGGAATGAAAAACGAGCAGTTGCTACGTCCCCCGCGGCCCATTAGTCAGGTATTATATAAAGACATAATTAAGCGTAAGCTTTAATTGCTAGGCTTTATTACTTTTTTGTGTGATTTGATGATGATTTGCTCCTTACACGGAATGATGCTGGGGGCACCGTCCTGTCAGGAAGATGTAGATAAACGATAACCGTAAGTCCATTGAAAATAGTATTGTGAGTGAAAGTGTACAGTGGATACGTTAGGTGGTGTATAATACATGCATAAAGAAATGATAATTGTTTTATAATACCAGTCGGGGAAAATCTCTAATAAAATCAGGAGTACATCTATGAACTTAGGAAGAAAGAAAAAAGTAGACAGAAAGGCAGCCAGATATACAGACAGACAAACTGCCAGTGCATAAATTGAGGCATCTAAACATCAAAGCTTTTCTGAATCTCACATAAAGATCGTTTGTAAAGCTGTGTGAAGAATGATCCTGAGAAGAAAGTCAAAATAAATTTTTAATTCAAAGGGAGACAATTCAAAATGCAGAAAACATTATTTCAGTTATTATGTAGAGTGTTCATTGGTCGAAATGGTTCAAATATTGAAATTATAAAAAACAAAACAAAACAAAATTTCCCAAACTCAACTAAAAAGCTGCATATTTTGGTCAAAAACATGCAAAATGAATAATATTTTTAATAAAAATGTTTTGCTCAATGTGTAAAGTACAGAAGAAATATCTGCAGCTTTCAAACTTTTGGACTAACTGCAACACTCTTTTTTTTTAAAAATTATAAACTAGTATCGTTTTTTGTAGGGATGCAAAAATATTTTAAATGAATATTCTAAAGCATGACCTTGATATGTACCTAAAATCAAGAGTAGGCATGGCTCAGAAGATGATAATTCCTAGAACAGATGAGCTTGTCTTAACCAGTTTAAGTAAGAATCACATCTACCAACTTTTATGCCCGAATCTTTACAAACGGCTGAGTTAACTTGATACAATTGAATAGTTCCTGGCGAAAAATAAAAAAAAACAAAACTGAAAAAATGGGAAAAGAGGCTGTCAAGTATTAGTTAAGTATAATGACTTACATTAAAAAAAAAAAGAAAAAATACAATAGTTTATATAAGTACAAGAAATTGAAGATAAATGACTGTATTTTCACAAGGACTAATTTACTCAAAAAGCATTTTAGACAATATTCCCGCTCCCACTCACGATGATGAAGATTAAATCTCCTCGTTAGATTCTAAAACGTCAGCCCTGGCGATATACCGGTACACTGCCCTGGTCCAACATAACTCCTGCTTCCAACATGTTTTAAAGCTTTCTTTGAAGAACTGTATAGATTTCTTCTTCTTCTTTTTCTTGTACTCTTCCTCCTCCTTCTCCCCCCTCGTTCTTCTTCTTCTTCCTTTTCCATCTTCTTTTTCTTCTTCTTCACCATTTTCTTGTATCTGCGTCGAAAGGAATGACCACTGGAACTGACCAGCACTGGACTACATACACCCTTTCATATCAAAGAAAGTGCTGAGCGTGAATTAGACTTCATCTTGTTTTTGACGAACCTTTCCGAGGCGGTCCTGGCTCATCAGATCGACTATATTTTGAGCCCAGGGTCCCAGGAACAGACACACGCTTCACTACCAGTAGTGATTCATTCCATGAAATTTTATTTTTTTATTTTTTTTTCTAGGGACGAAGATAAACGAGTTCATAATGCATCTTAGCTGCTTTTTGGTCGTCTGTGAGCAAGTATCGAATCCTGTTGGTAAACAGCGTCTTATTGCCCAATCCTAGGAACGGTGCCGCTAGCCAAGCCCAAAACATTGCCAATATTTTGGAATGCTCTTCTCGTGTCATCTTGAAGACATTCTGTCGTTCGTTCCACTTTCGTATCACAGGATGCACTGACATCCAGTTTAATTGCACTTCATCATAGCATCCACATAAAAATGACTTCGTCCATACTTTAGCAGTTTGAAAGCACACATCACTTCCAGTTTTCTGAAGTCAAATCAGTGATATTTCGATGCCAGAGTAAAACCAAGATAGCACTGGTAAACTATAGTCTCTTTCAGAACTAATTATGTATACAAAAACAAAATGAGTATTGTATTTTCACTTTTTTCTTAGCGAATCTAGTATAGATCTCACAAATTTACTGGAAACAAATATCACACTGAATCCAGCGTATACGTACTCACACCGGTCTTGTTATGGTAATTCTTGATTGTGGTCAGATCCAACACTGACATTGTAAATTAACATAAAACATAAAGCCAAGATAAAGATTAAATGCCAGACCTGTTTTGCTTCATGCTAAACGATCTTAAAAAGAAGAGTAGAGGAATTTGGCGTCATAAGGCCAACTTGGCAACCCTGGTATGGAAACCATACAAGATTTGTAACACGCCTAGGCAGTAGGTTTTGGCTCTGCAATACATTTTAAACGATCAAACAGGTCATTCAGATGGAAAATTTCTTTTTTTAAAATAAGTTCGGATGCAATGAGAGGCCGTTGCTAACAAATAAAAATGGGGGTGGGGGAGTGGATGGG
>JAWQUT010000168.1:1281217-1302333 GCA_033807755.1 Ellobium chinense
AATCGCACCAAAATGATAATAGAATGGCTGACATGCTCCCATCCCTTCTCTCTCCTGCTGATGTCCTTAACATTGTTCATAATTATGACCTAATAAATACCACTGGGTGAATGCTCAAAACAGTTATGCTTACGCTTTCGACATCGCAAGCAATGTAAACAGTGAAGATTAAATTTTCAACATCCATTCGCAAGCAATGTAAACAGCGAAGATTAAATTTTCAACATCCATTCGTATTGAAACTGATAGATTACGGCGGATTTCGTTTTTTAAAACATGGATTGTTATTACACTCTTAACCGGGTCTTTGCGCTACGCCAAATCCTTGCTACGTAAGTCTCATTAGGCATTTGTCCAATATCGAAGAATCTGGTTGAGAATCTGCGGTCTGAAAAACTTAATTTTTACTGGCCGAGCCATCTCTTAATTCATCGTTAGGAGTATCTGATGTAATCTGAAAAAAAGAAAAAATCTTTCAACTGCAAAGATAAAACATCGAATAAGCATATAACCAAATAAAGATTATACGGCGTTTTGTCGTTGCACAGCGGCATAGGTCTTTTACTTCCGTGTTTATTTCTGAAATCTGAGTCACCACAACAAGAGTTGAATATCGGGCTCGGGAATGGGAAGCCAGGAATTTCTGACTGGTTCCTTCATCTTTTACATCACGCCAGTTCAATACTTTTGTACGTCATTAGTCAAACACTTGCGAGTATTGATTTGTTAATTGAACAAATTTGGTTCAATCGGGTGTGTTAATTAACCTTTCCTAATGAGTTTCAATTTCTAGCATAAATAGCAAAGTTTTTTTTTTCTTTAATGGTCGTTGTGTTTACACAATCATCAAAACATACACACCCATGCACGCCCTGGTGAGGTCGCACTCACGCGCACACACACACACACACATACACACACACACACACACACACACATATTTGTTAAAGCAGATGCACATATTCACCACTCACACCGCAAGCCAGAGGTGCCCACACATGCACAATGAGAGTATAAAAAATGTTAAACGTGATTGCTGCGTTCTGAAGGTAACTACCCAATAAAATTTAATGATGCACAACGCCCGGCGTTCAACTTTGATGAGACGCCTTTGTAGAAGTCGCGAGGTTGCCGCATTTGGTCCTAAGTGTCGAATCCGCGTAGATCTTTCGACGAGGGCGAGTCATCAGCGGAGAAGATAAAAATAACAGACCTAATATCAACGCGTGCGTCATACAGAAAGAAAGTACGACCGTTAAAAAGCACATTCAAACGAAGATTTAAATCATAATAGAGTGATTTTAAGGAGAAAAAAATTTAAAAAAAAAAAAAAAAGAGATGTAATGTACGAGTGAGCGTGTTGGTCATGAAATCATTAGAACATAGACACGACTCAGCACATCAGTTTCTCCATTATTGGATGGCTGAGGACACGAAACGCATGTTTAGGAGTGGCTAGCTTAGAGCAACCGTAGAGAAAGAGAGCTTGAACGGACTGCTGAGGCAAAGTGGTTTTTATTTGAGTACTCACTAAAATCACCTCGAGGCAATGTCAGAATAACTTAGATAAATAACTGACGTCATGCGTGGTGCGTATACAGAATGATGTTCTTCAGCCATATCCTGACAGCCTAAAGATCAACGTGCGGGACTTCACACAGTTGCTATTGTTGTAAGAACTTCTTCTTCTTCTTCTTCTTCAGCTTTCCCTGGTCATGCTAGCAGACCGCTATGGGACATGAACTGGATGGTCAGCTGCAGGTCTGTGTAGTTTTCCCATAGCTTCGTCTCATAGTCAACTGGCAATGGCCATAACCGTTCTGGAGAGGGCAATCCTGCAAAACATGTTGTGGTGTTTGGTCTGCCTGGCAGAGGGCTGAGCTGCTTATGCCTATCTTATACAGGTGCTTGTTGAGCTTGCAGTGTCCAGTCAATATGTAAGAACTGTTTCCATCCACTTCCTTAACTCCAGTTCCTATTACTCTACAGAGATGGCCTCAGTACTAATCGGACAAGGACACTGTCTCATATCAGGCAAATTTACATTCATATTTCGAAAACTAGACGTTTTTCAATCAATTTTCTTTCGAAGGGAGCTACAAAGGTTATATACAGTATGAATAGGATGGATAGAAATATTTTACGCGTGAACTTCGGAAAGAATAGTGCTGAGAACTGAACCGTGCGACTGAATTCGAATTAGTGCATTGTCCCATCATGACCCTTCTCTGCTTTCATACTCCGGACGGGCATTTAACAATTTATCTATCCATAAATATGCCGACCGCATTAAGAAGAAGGAAAAAAAACTCTCACTACAAAGGGTGCCAATAATACAGGAACCAAAAGAGCTACAGAAATACAAGTTTTCATGCATTTAATTAGAAATAATAATACTGTGCAGAGATGGCATATAAGGCAGAATTGAAGGATGTGATTTATTGAGTTTGCAATGTACCTCCATTTGTTGAACAAACTTCAACAGTGTATGTGAACACAGTGGCTCCAATGCAATCATTGTGGAGAGTTTATAATGGTGGTGTGGCATCACAGAATGACCACCCTGAAACTGGACACCCTCCCTAATAATATAATGACCCCCGACAGTCATTTAAACAAAATTTTGTGTTAAGGGTCCCAAGACGACTAAACAAGGAACAGGTATGCGTTTGTAGTTATATTTACAGAAATGTTACTGATTTTATCGGTTTTTTCCCCAAAAGAATTTTTTTAAAAAAATCAAATTTTATACAAATCTTCAATCAATTTTCCTAACCAATGTAACACTTTGCCAAATTTTATAAAGATTGGACTAGTTTGTGTTTTTTACCTCCAATAAAACACAACATGGAGCTTCCGTCGAAAAGTTTCTACCCATCTTTTCAATAAGCTGATCTCGCGGCCAAGAAGTCACAGTTGAGATCACCACGGGTGGTCACGCCCATGGTCGTGTGCTAACCCAGTTCCTTGTGTCAGCAGAAAAGTCTTTTCCGTTTATTTCCACCGCAGAAATATAATATCCTTTTATTTTTTTTCTCATTTTTTTTCTCTTGCAATTTAATTTTGCAGAGAAAACCCGTAGTCATTAATATGATTATTATCAAGTAAAGGCGCGGGTTTATAATCTTACATTTTATTACAATGTTGACGATGATAATATTTTTTTCGAAGTTCTTTTGACACAGGAATGTTGAGAGTTGAGAGAGTGGAACAAACACATATTCGACAAAGAAGCATGTCAAAACCGAGTGAAGTTTAAATAGAAAAAGTTCGGTTCTTAATCATGCGCTGTTTCAAATTGTAATAATACTACACTAAACTGTGAAGAAATGGTGCACCTTATCCTTTTACCAGGTCTTTCATGAGGACGACATCAAGAGTGGATTAGAGAGTGTAAAAAATGAGCAGTTCAACACAACTGCTCAACAAAGCACCATCGATCATCACTTGCGTCGAACTCAATCATTTTCATCATCCATTGACATCTAGTGTTAATCTTTACATCATTGCTGACTGTTGGCCAAAACTAGTGATGAAATGTAATGTCAAAACATCCTTACGTAGCTCGGAGCTTTCACTTCACACGAAATTCTATCAGACAGTATTAGAGCTTTTGGGAATTCTCGGTAATGAGTGGATAAGAGTACCTCCTTGGGGGATTCACCATTTTGCTCTTTAGCCTTCAGTGTAGTGTAAAACGTGGATTCGAAGAGGCGAGGAATTGGAGCACAGGAGATGTCAGTCGGGGTAACAAGTAAGGAGATCAGCTGAGAAAAACAGTCAGTATCGAGCCAAGCTATATCTAAAAAGAAATAAAGAAATAAGTGGGTGAGTGAGTGAGTGAGTGAGTGAGCGAGCGATTGTGTAAGTATGTGAGAGAGAATGCTGGTGGAAGAGAGAGAGAATGTCTGCCTGGTCTCTTTTGAAAAGAAAAGCGTCTAGCATCCAAAGTTCACCATACAAGTTTTTCCAAAATTGGAAACTAACGAGAAAAAGTATGTATGAATCATTTGTGACCTACTGTGAGATGTCAAAAGATATAAATCAATATCCATTTTACTGATGCGATCTGTTTCTAAAACGTCAAACAACCTTGCTTCCTCATATTATAGCTGCCTCCAATGGTCTTCTATGATCGTTCATTTGTCTTCACCCTGGGGAAGCTGGTCTTCAAATGTGGCGTATAGAGGTTACACACCCCAAAATAATTTCACTATATAACACTAGTAATTGAAAACTGCTGTGGCCCCTCCCCTAATATTTGTTGGACACCCCCATTGAGCAATAATACAGATGATTATCTAACTTTAAAAAATGAATAGTTTTGAGGGCACCATGACAAGTAAACCTCTGAGCCTTCCTTATTTTATCCTCATCAAGATCCACCGGGATCTTTAGGCTATTTGGAGACTATATGGACCATGTACTTTGCATGCCTATTTTTGTCTAACCTCTGACTCCAAATAGTGCTGCTGTAATTTAATCTAGACTGGTCAGGGAAGCAACAAATACATTAGGACAGACCTCTGAAGTGTTCACTTGGCTCCTGACAGGGAGGAAAAAATTACACGAAAAATACATGCTACCTCCGTGCAAATCCAGCCGAGCTGACCTGCATATTCGCGCGAGTGACCTAGAGTGTTAAAGCATTTGGAACCACCAGGAAGAAGTCGTAAGCTTATGTGGGGAAAAGGAGAGAAAATATCAAATTCTGTCCTTAGCACCTAACCAGCCCCGAATCAACACCCATGTTAGTTTCAAATCGGACCTGTGAACAGTCCCTAGTTCCTACGTATTGTCACTGGACCTGAGATGGTGTTCTCCAACATCCCTGTTTTAGCATTTTGGCTCGCATAATGTGTAATTTAATGCGTATATATGCATGCGTATTATATATATAATCATAATCAGAAATGTTATCCGTGCTCAAGTTGTCGCTTGACGATAAAGCTGGATAAATCCATGTCTAAAGCAGAATTGGTAATTTTATGCGAGCCTGACTCAGGAGTCCCCTGGTGTACCATTATTATAATAAAAATATATTTTTTGGCTCAAGAGCCGTATCCACACAATCCTCACACGCTATCACTCCAGCAGGTCTGAAATGGCGCCAAGCTTTCTTACACTTCTAACAATCACACAATGCATTTCGTATGCAGCTTTACAGAGGAGCCGCCCTAGGATAGTTTGCCTTTACTAAAAGGTCTTTGCCATCAATGCAAAAGAGTGGTTACAGTGTTGTACTCTGGATCTAAAGTCACGGGTTCGATCCTCGACACGATGCATTGTAAGTGCCTTGGGAAAACATTTCATCCACATTTTCCTCAGTCTACTGGTCCGCAAAATGGGTACCTGGAAGATAATTGTAAAAATGCTGGTGATCAGCACTTGTAAATGGCAGCGCTTGGTGGGGCAATAATAGCGTGAAGTCATGTGAGTGGGTGTTAGCCTAGACACGAGACAATAATAATAATACTAATTGTGGTGCCAAGAAAAGAGATCAAACTAAAACAGACAGACTACCAAAATAAGAGGAAAGAATATCGTTGTAAAAAAAAAAAAAAAGGTGGGGGTGGAGAAGACTTAAATCATGAAAACAGCATTCATCGTTAAATCGCCAAGGGCTACTTCGAAGCGGTCAAAATCCTCCAACTCCTTCTCACTTCCTCTTTCCCAATCCCCCTTCACGCAGAATACTCCAGCAGAAAACTCGACATTTTGTATTGTGTCGACAATGGGTGTGAGGTCAAAATTCTGTTCCATGCTATCCCTCCCTTTTTTTTTCTATGATTAACACTCCTTGATAAGTTCATGAAAGATCAAAATCATTGTTTCTCCATTATATTTTTACCATAACACTCTATTTCTATTTCCAAGCACCTGGCACGTGATTCGCCGAGATTGGTCTGCTCCATGTTCCAAGTTATCGTTATCATTTTGCAGGGCCTAAGTCAACGTCATGCCAAGACAAAGCAAACACCATTAGCGACCAGTTCAGAAACCTCAGTTTGTTCACAGGAATGGAGTAACATTGCACCAAGTGTATGAGCACACAAATCAGTCCTGCTTTGAGAAACGGGTCTTTGCTTTTTGAGCTAAAAGAAATGTGTGGTAACCAAAGGCTAAAAGCAGCGTCAACACCTCTGCTCCGTATGACGTGGTAACGGGTGAATATTTAAGTCATGCACAATCCGCATACAGATCTGCCGTCCACAAACCGCGTCACTCGTTGCGGAGTCTGGGCCTTCCTGGCTACTGGAACTCCTACAAGCCGCCACCATTTCAACGCTCTGTAGATAATTATAATAATGTACATTTAAGCTTCTATTACGAGCTGGCACTAGTCTAGATATACTCGAGGTGTCAAGATGCCAGTATTTTTCCACTGTCGGCTGTATTATTTTATATTAAGTTTTATACATCCCCCATGCCAAAATACTCTCCGCACATGTTATTTAACTCTTACTCCAAAATTTGACACATGATAAAAGTGCCCCACAACTATTAAGAGTTTAAGCACTTTGGCAATGTATCAGGCTCCCTAACATTTTAGGCCTTTTCAGACAGTAAACAGAGTAACCTTACCCATCAGGCAAATACCACACAGTTTATAAAGGAGCGGCAAATTCCCACCCATTCTGAGTCTACAAAAGCCTTAGAATTTCTAATCCAAAACTTTCCCACCTACCCATGGCTATTTTTTAAAAAATTATAGGGACTATTCAAACCAGCATACCCTTATGCCAGATGTTTGAATTGCCGTGTTGGATTGGGAAAGCAAACTATAATAATGCTTACAGTGGCTATCGATGCCCAAATTTGAAGTAGTTTACTAAGTAGGCACTACCCCTAATGAGTATCCTTCTCATTAACAGAATCACACTGACATCTCGGTTATATTGAAGTTGCTATGACTGGGCCTCTCGTAACAGTTACTGACTGGATTTACCAGCTAGTTATTCACTTAATGATGATGGATATGCGGTTTTGTATTCTCATTTCCGTGTGGATGCTATTAAAAATGGAAATTAGAAATAAATTTCTTGATTGTTGAATACTTCTGAGAGATAATTTATGAATTTAACCAGCTCTGAAGCCCGAAGCCAGCAATCTGTTACTCCAGCACAGGAAAATACACCCAGCACAAGAAATTGTTGCCGGCCATCAGTATCTAGCCCGTACAAAACATTATTGTGAAACAACACCATAGTGAGTGATTTTCATTCTTTACACAAGTGTGTAATCAATTCTACATCCAATCACAACTTTTGACCTATTTGCCAAGAACATATTTGATACCTGGACACCTCGTTAGCTAAATTATAAGATCAAGTATGTTGAAACTTTTCCCCAATTGGGGCGGGGATTTTTTTTTTTTTGGGGGGGGGGGGGGGGGGGNNTTTTTTTTTTTGGGGGGGGGGGGGGACGGGGGAGATAGGGCATTTTCTCACAACGGTTCCTTTCTACATCATGTTATCATTTTACAGATTTCGTTCTCCCTGTCAAATGATGAAATTAGGAGTTCGTAAGATGTTTGTAATGGCCTCAAAAATGGCGGACATTATTCGTGTATTATCATCTCCACAGGTGTTTAGGGGCTGAATGAAATAATTCACACTTGAGAGAGAGGAAAAAGAAACAAACTGCAAGACGCAATTCATGTCCGTGCGTCGAAGTAAAATCCGCTACTTAACACACAATCTGAACTTTAAAAAGAAAAGACAAAAAGGCTTTTATTTTCAAGCCGGTTGGGATTGAAATCAATAGCTAAAGATTGCTTCAAGATGGACAGAGAGAAGCCAAGTCCATGTGGGAGGAAGGCTGATGACGCATGGCTAGATGGTATGGACTAGCAAGAATAGGTGTGATAAAATCTGGACTATTCTGTTCCACGGTCTGTCATTTTTCTGTTTAGATATAAATATCAGATGCTGAATGACTTCAGAGATTAATTCAAAACGAAATATCCATACAGCCCAGATTTGTTCAGCATAGATGTAGCTTGTTAGTGCAATAGCATCGGCAACGAAAGGTATTGTGTCGCTACCTTCAGGAAGCATAGTTCTGTAACGATTTCGTCAGTAAAGTAACGTTTTTGTAGTAGGTTTTGTGGGCGTGCTTGTATGTCTCTTTGTGTATCTGTAAGTGTGCGCGAGTGTATGTTTGTGTGTGTGTTTCTTTTTGCGTGTATACGTGTACATGTCTGCGTGTGTGGTGTGTGCGCGTGTGTATGTGTATATTTGCGTGTCCGCTCGTGTGTGTATGTATATACGTGAGTGAATGTATGTGTATGCATAAGTGACTGTGTGTGTGTGTGTGTGTGTGTGTGTGTGTGTGTGTGTGTGTGTGTGTGTGTGTTTCGGAGATCACGAGGCACCCGACCCGTTATTTCCTGTTGTGCGCGCCAGTCTGTCCTTCTCTAATTGGCTGAGACAGGCGCGCTTGCACGGAACGGGCAAAAAGTAAGCAAAGTGTAATGGAGCCACTTTGGAAAGCCCCGCTGCGTTTATTGGCTACGATAATACATTTACCCAATAAGACGTGGAGACTAAGTCGAATGGAGTCCTGGCACGCCCAGGTGCTCTCACAAGTCAAACCAAGACTGCCCAGATTGGCATATGAATGTAAAGTTCCAGTGTGAGAGGAAGAACATAATTTATTCCTGAATAAAAGACATTTTGGTTTTCTTTTTCTCACACAGCCACTCGGTTCTCAGCATTTCCCCGCCCTCTTTCGCACCCCTACCCGTTCCCTAAAGAAAATGAAATCTGGGTTATTGACATTACATGCAACGCCCAAAGAGCAGTTCCCGCCTGTTGATGGGGTGCCATGGATTTTCCAGTTCGTCAACGAAATGAAATAAGCTTACTTGGTCCGTCAATCCGCATTATTATCTTGTCTGCGGGAGTCGTCAAACACTTAATTTTTTCTGCAAAAATATTCATGTTCGTATGGAAAGCGGCATGTTTTAACATCGTATCGCCTTGCGCTTCATTTGTCCGCCCTGCTGAGCCCAGCTTTACTCCATTACAGGAAAGCCGAGAAGAGAGTCATTTTCATTAGATTCTCAACATTGGCTTTAACGGAAGAGGCTAAACCGTAGTGTGCCACAAGAGTGATGACTCAATGCCAATAAAAACATCAAGATCTATACAGGATCACCCAAGAATTCTTACTTGTACTGCACTAATGGTAATCAGAGCTAAATCAAGCAAATGAAAATTAAGCTTCTATAAAAAAAAAGAAAGAAAGAAAGAAAGAAAGAAAGAAAGAAAGAAAGAAAGAAAGAAAGAAATATTTACACTAGAGCAATTTGACATAGATTATCAGTATATTATTATGGTTAAGTCGGATAGAATCCTTAATCCCGTCACGCGACTCAGGAATAGAAACGACCTTCACGAGTTGGCTCCGCTACCAGCCCTCCGGCTTTCCCCCAGAGTTTGTCCACCAACGGGAAGTTTTTGTCTAGTGTTTGGTGACAGATCACTTTTAGTATTCCCCTCTTCAGCCGCTTTGAGAGATTCCACAGGATAATCCGGTTTGAAAGCCAAGGCAGAAGATCTTACAGCATGATCCAGTCAGGTGAGCATTTACTTGCAGAGAATGTTTCCGACTTGATCGCGCAGGAACTTCCGTAGACCTAAATTTTGATGCCCATGATGTTAAGAAGGTATGTGCCATGTCAAAAGAGCCATACCTGCGTTGCTTTCAAATGCAAAGTTCACATCTGTAAATTTAGAGGACGATGATGACGTTTAAATTACATTTACGACTGCTTTCCAGTTTTTACGAATGCTTCCTATTGCTCTAGATTTCAAAAGGTGGGTGAGAGTAACTTGCTTAGCTTGACTGACAACTTGTTCTTGTCCTTGTACTCATTCTTGTCCTTGTCTCAGGCATTATTACGGGAGCTGCCCAGGTACTTTGTTTTCATTCTAGTCAATGAACATCCCTAATGACGTGATACTCCTGATAAAGTCTGGCATGGCCCAGGCTTACTCTGGGTTCTTTTGAAACAGTTGGTGAAGTCAATTCTCCTGTCCGACACGCAGATTAAAGGCTACAACGAGAGCAGGGAAATCCTCCGTTTTGCTGTCGACGGCTGCTATTTTACCGACTAACTAGATAGATCTAGAAGATACTAGGATCGCCTTTTGTTTGCTTGATTTGCTTGTGTCAATGGCCATTGTGAGAAAGTGGGAAGTCAACTGATTCTCTTAATGAATCCATGTCAGCATCACAAACCAGTCTTCGAACCATCATTATTTTGGACACGGCATCATGAGTTTTTAGGTTTACTTCATCAACAGTTGCTCTTAGTCCGCGGAATTCTCCCACAGTAATGATTTATAGGTTCTGTCAAAAACTTTGATATGGTCAAGACGTTTACAGTCACTCCCCACAGTGATCCAAAATTCGTTTCTGGTCATAAAAATGCTGAAACATCGTGGCATAAAATCTACAGAATTGGCGTTTTAAGTAGTTTTATCACATATAAAACACGTGAATGAGAACTTTCCATGAGATTGTATGGTTGGGTGTTCCAGAGAAGCATAAGAGTGTCTTGTAAGAGTCTGATATTTGTAATGGGTCTAATCAAGTAGAATACACGGTATTTCCTTTCCAAATTCAACGTCCAAAATGTGGACTGCCTTTGCTCGCAATGGAAATGAAGAAATCTTAAGAACCCATAATTATTGCCTATACAAATACAGGTAGTGGCGGTAACCCCTCAACTATGAGTTGGTGGTATGGCAAGAGTTGGCGTGAATAGGAAACTGTTTACTCATGGACGTCACAGACATGCCAATACCAAGCTCAAGCCCAAATTTCAACATTGCGCCAGATACTAGCCTCAAATTTAATTAATATAAGCTTTCATTAAATCATTATTCAACACACTACATATCATTTGCATAGCAATATTTACCCCTTAAACAGAGTAGGAGTGTCTAGAATATCGATATGTGAACCGTGTAATGTATTACACTGTAATGATATAAGCTGATACTATCATTAAAGCAAAGGGATCTTTACGAAACTGTATGAGGACGTCGTTAACTAGCATCTTCCTGAGTTTAATAATGGGCTCTCATGATGATGTGTGTCGGGCCGCAAATAGCTTTAAAACATACTCGGGTCCACCGATCGAAAAACAATCAAGGGTGCCCTTGTCAAGAACTGTTCATTCGTTGACACAAACAATTTATTCCCGCCGCGTTCGGCCGTTCGAGCACAAAGTATCAAAAGCCAAAAGCAACGTCCGGCTTGCCGTTTGCATCTGTGCGTGCATGCTGTGTACCCTTTGTCACATACCCTTGCCACCATATTGAATTTTCTCAGGTTTCCGTGCGCGCCAACGCACTGAATTACGGATTCTCTTTTCCTTTCACGAGTGTTAGATTGGCGGAAAGTTAACAGAACCATATCTTGGGCGAGACATGAAAGAGTTCATGAAAGTTCCGTGCGGTACTCCTGTCGACCTTATAAGTGAGTGCTGTTTGACAAAGTAAAGATAGGGGTGGCGGCGAAAGGGGTTTAGGCTTCAACATAGAGAACATACACGCACAGTATTGACATGCCTCTTCAACAGTATGGCAAGCTCTTTGAACTTCACGACTGCCAACGCTTCATGAATTAATGCATTATTGTGTATATAATACTAAAAGAGTGAAGATAAGAAGATGGTAGACTACAGGCTGCGAGCTCTCATCGTGACACATTTCCTGGATATTAATTCATGGCTGTAAATAAATCCGCAGGGCAAATGTTGAACTGCAACTTACTGTTCCTAATTCCAGGGATGGGATTCGAGTTTGCACGGCCCTGAGCTTGAGAAAAATGCAGAACGGCCTTTATTTCAGTTGAGAGAGAAAGATGGGGGAAGAGAGGGAGAGAAAAAAGAATTGAGAATATCAATATGTTTTTAAATAGTTCGTGGATGCAATTCATGCCCATCATTACGGGAACCATGCAAGAAGGCTTTGACGGTGGTTTTGCGGTACCATAGCCATGTCTGGAGCAAAAAACTCGTAATTAAAAAGAATGAACATTAATTTATTTGACCACTTCCATTCCTTTATCTCTCTCTCTTGCTGATGCTTCCACTTGATCTCATTAGCCAATACGGATCTGTGAATGAGACAGTGAACGGTGAGTGAGTGAGTGAGTGAGTGAGTGAGTGAGTGAGTGAGTGAGTGAGTGAGTGAGAGTGAGTGAGTGAGTGAGTGAGTGAGTGAGTGAGTGAGTGAGTGAGTCTTTGTGACTTTGTTTATTTCTCTCCATTTCATAATATTCTTAGCTCTTTACAATAATTAATTTTAAATTACCTTTTACTCACTTGTGTTGTGTGGATGTTTTCTTAACGACAAAATGTGAGAAGGCCGAAGTGCGTACATTTGCTTTCTTTTCGAAAAAAAAATTCTATCTCTTACTCTCTCTTTGGTTTAACCACCTCTTGTACTCTCCATAAGCATTTTTGTCTTTCAGCGAGCGGCCCCCTGAAAATGAGGGGTCCTGGCTAAAGGTCCCTCCAGTCCATGCCTTAATCTCCCACTGACTTATCCCAAAAATATTTATTTCGGCAAACGTCACTAGACTGTTTCAGCCTTTAATCTCTAGTCATGCCGCCTTGCTTTACCATCGCAAGATATTTTTAGACTCTACGAAGGGAAACTACGCAGCACTACCACTGTTATCATGAACGGCCACTGGGAGGTTTCTCCTCTTGCTAGCTACCCTCTTTGACAATACTTAATATTCTCTGCCTTGCTGCCGGTCTCTGTCCCATCTCACCAGCTATACTTCACTTACGTCTCCTCTAATCAGTTGTCTCTCAAAATTTGCCCAATGGAGTATAAACGTCAAAAACTTCATACCGTGTCTTGTGAATACAGGATGCCTGGCATATTTTGAGTTATTGAACTTCTTTGATATTAATACTCTAGACAGGAAAAAACAGATGAGTCTGCAAGTGAAGCAGCTTGGAATAATGGTCAGCTCTTTTGACAGAAACTTCCTGCTTCGGACGAAGTTTCTTCATGTCATCCCAAATGACTATTTATTTTATAGCTTGTATATCTCTAGCCACGGATTTAAGCATCCTAATAATAATATGTTGACGTTTTACTTTACTCACCCTATCGCCTCAAGTTTTGGGCTCAAAAGTTTTGGGAAAAACACCGAGAAGGAAGATCCAAGTCTGTCCAGTCTTCCAAAACCGACGATGACCACTGGCGGTCGACCGATGTAAAATTCAATTTATATGATAAGTGGCTAGCGGATATCCTTTGATATAGCGAGAGCTGGGGTAAATGAAATTGGACCGATGATCTGTATTGTAAATTGACACTATTCACGTCCTCATGAGTCGAGAAATGAAATGTTAGTCCGGAAATGTCGTAACTTGGACTTGTTAAATGCTGGATCGTTTTGGAAACAGGATATATTAACGAATTCTTCATAACTCCACATCTTCAATTACAAGCCTGGCGGTTGTAGGTATCCTAATCTATGCGATTCTACAATAGAATGATGATAATATTGACTGACTATGTCATTAAAAGGTTATGCTGATGTCCCATTTGTTATTTAGACCACTAATCCCAAATTATATTAGTTTCATATGAAACGTCTGTTCGAGAATCAGCAATCCACCACTGGCCAGAACCATAAAATCGTGTGTCTAGTCCAAATATTTATAATCAGTCCATGTTTTGCTATTACCATTTGAGGATAACACATTTCATCTCGAACTTCCATAACTTGAAACAACATTCAGAGAGACGCCTCTATCTCATTAGACATTTAAAATAAAAAACGTCCCTAAAATAATTCATGAAAATCAGGGGAAATAAGACAAATTGATTCATCCCCTCAACCCACACGATTTGGTTTCATCTTTTGTGCTTGCACTGTATCAGTGAAATCATTCAGTAATTACTTCATAAGCAAATCTCTACGAGATGCGATCCAAAAAGTCCCCGTTTTCAATCTCTAAAAGCTGTAGGTGTTACATTTCATCGTCTCTGAAGTATTGGAGCTGTCAGTCAGCTCAGTGGTTCCAGTGCCACTGCCATGCCGAAAAGCGATACTGTTATGTGTCAGTCTAACTGCGATTCAGCCAGCATCTCAAATCTCGCTGGTACAAGGGAAATATGGGCCAGATCTCATATAGTAATCCACAAGCTGATTGATTAGACCTTCAGAAGTTCTTCTGACGTTGGTAACGGCGTGAGAATCATTCGTTGACTCCCAGTTGGACTACTTCATTGTTAATAAGAAATGTGACATTTGGAGTAAGTTTATGGGCTTTTATCGGCATTGTCAGACTGTTAAATTGCACCTTCTTCCATTTTTCTAAGCATTTCTTTGCTTTTCAAATTCAGGTCATGAAAAGCAATCAGTAGTATAATTAGTCTTGTGATTGCCTGGCTGGTCGCACCGCTGATCACATCTATTTGTGGTTGCTGGCTGTCTTTTCCCGTGTAAACGTAAGCCTCCATGCAACTGGTCTGGTCCGCAAAGTAATTCCTGTATTCTGATTTTCTGACAATATCAAATCATTTGTGCAACTGGAGGTATCATAATTGTATTCGTGAATTTCTCTCCGATTTTAGACTATGTAAAAATGGAGTAATTATGGACAACGTTTTCAAAAGAGAAACGATACAGATAAAACGCACTGGGTTTATCTGTTTAAAATGTTATAAATATGCTTATATTAACTCTAGCATATATACCGACCTGTTATTTGAACGAGATACTGTTTGTTAGAAGTGTTATCTTACAAACAAACTCATGCACTTTGCAATAAGAATAGTTAGTACAATAGCAAAATGATATATTGAGTGTAAATAGGAAATGCATTCAAATTTATTGCTGTTTTAAACTTAGCCAAATCTTCCAAAACGACACACTGAGTAGCAGGTGGAGATTGTAAGTGCATCATGACATTCAAAACTCTGGTCATGATTCCAGTCAGTCAAAAAAGTAATGAGAAAACTTTGCTCCTCGAAATGCAGATTTATAATAGCAAACGAAGGGAAAGTAGGTTTTGGCAATGGCGGCAACACATTACGAACTTAAAAAAAACACCATATGCCCCTACTTGCAAAATTTCGTTATCATAAAAATCGTTTTGTTGGTGTTTTTTTTTAAAATCAGTGCTGTACTCCTTTCACCCAACCAACCCATGGTATCTTGTGTGGTAATATACTGATTTTAGTGACTAGATGAATTGATACTGACAAAAATGTCACTCCAAAAAGCTTTCTGAACACCATTTAAATATTATCGCTTAAAGAGTTGACAGATTAGAAGTTTGGGTGCAGTGGTAAAAGATCAGATTCAATCTGTGGATATAAAGATGGTTGGGAGTCTGCCTTCCTCTACTTCTTACCACCGGCTGTAGAATGACCAAACTTTAAGGATACTTTCAGATCTTTTCCGCAAAAGTTTCAGTCAAACAAAGTCGACAAAACATGTTCTATTGATTTTTTAGTAATTTATTATTTCGGGTACTTCTCATCGTTTGCCACAATGAAGTTTTTAAGTTAAAGGGGGTATCTGTCAAACCGTGATCTCATTAGCTATGCCAGCCAACCTCAGTTAGTCTTCAAACGCACTATCCCTTTTTACGTTTTTGTTTTTTTTTTCTGTCTTGCGTTCCAACTATATTAGCCGTCGGTTTGTTCTTCGAGCTTCTTAATTCTCCCATCCAATATTCCCACAGGGCAGAAAGAAGTTAAAATGTTCTCGTCACAGGAGCCTACCCGCCCTTGTCATTCACTTGTGAAGCAAGGGCGGAGCTCATTCATCCCCAGGGGCGTGAGTCGGAAAAGATAAGAGGATGGGATGATTCGTCTAAAGGAGTGAAGAAATTAAACCTCAAGAACTAAAGGACAGTCTAACCAGCCCCCAGCCCTGCCCCCAAATATATAATACAGTTTAAACACACACACATACACACACACAAACACACACACACACACACACACACACACACACACACACACACACACACACACACATAAAACTGGTGTAACCGTTTATTGGCATGTGCTTTCGTAAAGTCGCCGTGAGTGAGGATCAGTTGACGACTTTGGAATTACAAGTATTCTAAAGTCGCCTTCGATTGGTTGAGAAATCACAAAGTCAGATTATTGGCTGGAACAGATGGAGAACTTGGATCACTTGTGAGCTGAGATCTCCAATTATCACGTTTGCTTTCTTTGATCGATGGGGGTGTTGTGCTCGATCGACCTTGTTGATATAATCGGGCTTAATCTGTGATAGGAAAGAAAAAAAGAAAGTAAGGCAAATAAAAGCTGGCGCCGTCTATTTGCTACATTTCTTTCCAATACCCCGTGCCAGTTTAAATTCCGGTCTCATCCATGATGAGGCTGATACCAGAACACCATTTCCACTCTTCGGTAGCATTAAGTTTCCAGTCGTCAGGATAGGGGGAAAAATCAGATTTAGTGTAACTTTGACCTTTTGAAGTGAGTCAAGCAGCCCACCGCGTGTCTCAAAGACACGCATTTCATTAATAATTAGCTGAGTAAAAACGTGGTTTGGAGACATGAAGTGAGATGTTTGCTCACTTCAAGAGATGTATAAATCAAAGAGACATAGTATTAAGGCCGCTTGTGTACCAGGTTCAAGCTGGACTGTCCCGTTAAATGAATACTGCTATTCCTAATGCACGAGGATCAGGGATCCGATACACAAATTGACAGTTCGGTGACCATAGATGTACCATTGTCCAATCGGGCTTACCCATATTTTACATTAGACGTATGATTAGAATTAGTCTGCCTAAAACGTATATCATAAAGCATTCTGTTATTAAGTGATTCACGGCCAGAAGGACTGGCTGGTGTCACAGTCGATGAAAGAAGTATATTATCTGTATCATAATATGGAATTAAAAGCGACAACTGCATGACTCCACTTTTCAGGCGATGTCATTGCTTCCTGGTTAATATAGTGGAAAGTTTCTCCATAATGTCTTTCATGTTCTCCATGTGAGTTCAGTTTCCCCTTAACGTCTGTTCTTGTTTGGAGCGCCCTCAGGGGAAGCGTGTTTGTCTACCAGACATGTTAATCTCCCTGGAAGTTGCTGCCAGCACTGTCCTTCCGGTGACATAGTTAATGGATTTAATGAATTTTTGTCATGCTTTAAAGTGCATGATGGTTCGAATGACAACTTAACAACTTGTACTGTGCACATTTTTCTGAAGAATGAAATTATCTGGCTGAAATTTCCAGATATCATCAGAAATTCGTTTAAAATAAAATCATAGCTTACCCATTTATTGCTCTTCAAACTGAAACACCGTAGCCTGGGCTGTATCTGTAGTGTAATATGCATCAGATGGGAAAACCATGAAATTATTCATTGTAACAATGAATGAATATAACGTAGTGATTAAAAACTATAATAGTACTGCTTCTGCATAAGCGTCTGTTTAGTTTTGTCTAACAACAGAAAAATTCATATGGTAGTTGTCTATTTTATAGATGTCAGATTCGTGCGCATGGCTGCTAGAACATTGTGCGACACACTTCTATAATCGAGAATACTGAGTTGGAAGTTTGTGACCCGCATTTGACATGAAGTCAAAATTTTCCGGGAGAAGTTTGGCTGCAGGAGTCCTGTCAAAAGATAGCATTGTAGATAAAATGGATGTTATAGAAACAGAAATTCATGTGCTGACCCTATCCATGCCAAATGTAGTAAAACTCAGTAATAACGGGATGGTCGTAAATTTCGAAAGTATATATCTGCATCGTTATTTCCGAACTGGGCTTACGGAGACAAGAGAAATAACCTGAACACCGTATTCTTATCATTACTGCATAGCTCTTTTTGGTGAGTCAACAAGCTCTCAATGCCAGTCGTTGACTAACGTGTGATGGCTCCTAACAGTCCATTTGTAAATACCGACTGAGAAGATTTTACCATACATTGGCTGTCAAACCATCCTATTTATGTTAAAATGTCTACAAGAGAATGGGAGTCATGCCGCAACAGCCGAATTTTCGCCCTTCCTGACCCCTTTCTATTTTAACAATAATATAGACAGGATGGGTAAAAAAGGATTGATATTTTGCCGATAAAACCGCGTTTCTGTAACAACTATATCCTTCTATCGATGAGTTCACAGAGGAAGACATTTGGGGAATGCGTTGTTAACAGCAAATCCACCTTTTGTTTCTCTGATCATTTGGCTTATTTGATGAAGATTTTAAAAAAAACTGTTTTGATTTCGCTCAGAACGGAGCTAAACATCTGCAATTCTTATAAACTTTAACGACAGGTGAACAAAGTGGTTCTTAGCCCTTTAAATGATTGAATTGTTTTTAGAATATTTTTGTATATTTAGTTTTGCAGAAATCTTGGCATTTTGATATTCTTAGCAACTTGCTCTTATATAAAGTGCACCATGTTGATCCATTTTAAAGTGTGGTGAACCCGACACTGACTACTTATATAAACATTTATTGGTGGCTAGTGCCGAGTACATCACGACCGATTTAATAAGCTTATAAAATGCCTACCTCGGTTCTGTCCTTATACTCCCTTTATAGCAGTGCTTTGTTCTATGTTTCATGTGACCAATCGTTATTTATGATGCACGAAAGAGCCGTTACTCAGCCTTCTGCGTGACAAGCGGCGGTATTTCCCCGAGAGAGAATGACGCGCATAGTCTTTATTTGAAGACAGTAGCGCAGATAAACGGATTTACTCCCACGATTTGTTGTAAGGCAATGCTCTTAACGCTTATATCAGCACAGATTGACCGCTGATGCTTACTGATGAGGAGGCATGTGGAGATTAGGAAATGCAAAGGGTACGGCGGGGATCACGGTGTGTATGTCCGTATGTCCGTATGTTCCACTGAAAATGATATGACAATTTAAATTCTAATGTTCTGTAATTACTTTTTTTTAAGGGCACTATTGAATTCGGCACCGTAATTGTTCATCAGTGCCGGCCACCTGGCTATGGTGAACAGTTTTTGCAATGTCTGAGCAAGAACTTCCTAAAGTGCGAAGTCCGAGACAACCTGGTTATAACGGGAACCTTGAGTGGCTGGCATGGACAGATTTGACTGTGACGTGCCACACTGCAATTTTCCAGCACAGCTATGTCTTTGTGACCGATTGTCAAGCGCCATTGGTTAAGCAGATCAGCTAGCTTCTGAGCAGTTAGAAAAATGTCTCATGGACAAGCTTAGGCCGAGAGCTATAAATTACCAAGCTTTGCCTCTGATAGCAACGTGGCTAATGAGTGGCTGTTGTGTAACAAACCATTGTAAGCGCAGCACGCCACGTGAATGCTGTCAGTTTGGTGTAGATTATCATGATTAAGTAAGATGTCCACCTATCGGCCTACTTAGACAAACTTAAGAAGATCCCAGTGAATAATACATGTATTACTATACCTCATGTACTTAGCCGCCTGTCAGCCATCATCATAAATTATCAAGTTTCAAAGGTTTTATTAGGCCATAGGCCAATACAATGTATTACAATACAATATTGCATGAGTACAATCCACTGCCAAGACACAAACCGTGTTCCTCATGTCCACTGTTGCCACTCATCTACCACTTTCTCATCTAACTGACACCCAGACTTTCGAGAGTTAAACTGACACACAAATCATTCTTAAATTATCATTCTGTGCACCTATCCTCCTGTCTAGTAATGCGGCCTATCTTCTCATTTTATCAATCTGAATCAACCGCTGCCTTTCTTCTCATGTTATCTATCTGAATCTGAGTCAACCAGTGTTTTTCTACTGTTTATATGGAGTGCTGTCTATCTATCTACGTAACATTTATAATGAGCTATTCCCTACCGACTGAAATTGGCCATTACAAAAGCAGGGCTTGGCAAGTTCACCAAAAAAGTCAGTTCAGATTAAGTTCAGTTCCCTAAGGATAACAAAAATCTTAAGATTATGGTAACTCAGTTCCATGAAATTTGAGTAGTTTTCAGATCAGATCCATTCCCTTTGGTTTTAGAAATTTGCATTCAGTTCTGATTTTTGAGGTAGAAATTTAAAGTTTAGATTAAGCACCCAAAATAGCTACAATTCAGATCCAGATCAGTGCTCCCAATATAGCTATCAAGCTCATAAAAAGTCTACATGAATTGAAACAGAGTTCACGAACTGCGTTCATTTGATCTCAGTTCTGCCAAGCCCTGCTACAAAGTACTGTACTTGCCCAGTTCCTGCCTCTCCTACCTCTCTAGCCGCCCATTGACCTATTTAATATCTAATGTGTCTAACTTAGCTGCTTCTTGCCGGTCCATTTTGTATTCCAATTTCACCTTTATCCCTCGCTCCACCCCATATGTTATGCAATCGCTATAATAAAATGCCAAGGCCAACGGTAATTCATTTTATTATGTTGGAACCAAAAATATGAAACTGGGTTTTAAATCATTCTTGTCTTCTCCATGCCATAATATCATCCAGATTCCAGATACCATTCTGTGGTTCACTTCTCCGTTTCTTTCCACCAGCAAACATTATTCCCTAGTCTAGATATTTATTGTCCTAGTCTTAGTTGTTTATGGTGATGTGAGTATCATTAGCTCCGGACCTGCTATTGGCCGATAATAAATATTTTCTGTTGAATTATTAGACTTTCCCTCGGGGAACAACTGATTAAAATGCGTGAAGTAGTCTCTAGTCATGTCATTTTGCGATTTTTAGGGTCATAGAGTAATTTCTTTTCGTGCGGTAGTGATAATAATATGCCAATGTTGCATTTGTGAGCTATTTTTATTAGATCACAATGAAATAACGAGCCATTGTTTTCGCAAAACTGCCAGAGTTGAACACATTTTTACTTTTCTGAGTAGTAGTTATGTTTATAACGATAATTGTAAACTTCTTACAATGGGAATAAACACAATTGAATTGAATTCAAAATTGAATAATAATATTAATTCCATTTTTATAGAGCAATTACACAAAAGGACCCCAAGGAGCTGTACATTTGTGAAACTCCATCACCATCTCTCTCTCTCTCTCTCTCTCTCTCTCTCTCTCTCTCTCACACACACACACACACACACACACACACACACAC
>JAWQUT010000168.1:1313424-1330012 GCA_033807755.1 Ellobium chinense
GAGAGAGAGAGAGAGAGAGAGAGAGAGAGAGAGAGAGAGAGAGAGAGAGAGAGAGAGATTTTACGGCAGGTAATTCATGGTCCACTGTTGCTTTCCAACTTCATCAGTCTACATCCTTGGGGTACTGATTCTGTACACCACTAGTTTCTTAATGCGGTAAAGGACATATAATTTTGCTTAACAGTTAATATACATTAGGATAACATACAAATAATTCATATCTGTATTAACAGATATCTGTTATAAATGTCAGATTTTACCCTTATCGCGAATTCTGTCCAAAATGCTGACCCACTTCACGAATACCTCACGATTTCAAATATTCAAGCCAGTCCCGTGAAATTCGATATAATCAGTCTCTACTGTATTTCGTGTAATTGTTGTCATTTCTCATTCATTAAACAAGTACCTCGAATTATTGAAGAGAACTAACTTTTCTGTCAAAGTGTGCATCTGATATTAAAGTCAGTCATGGTAACTGATCATGACATTTGTAATTCTGCACGGCAAAGTCTCAGCTTTATCATAAGATCATTTATCAAGGATCCCAGTGAAGAAATCAGTTCGGTTTTTCAGTTCTATCGACCAACGCCATTGTCTTAGTGTGTACGTATAAAAACTTGGCAACTGAAGAACTGAAATTAGAAAAAAAAAAATCTCAACCCCAAAGCTGACGGTAGAATAACATTAAAGAACAAAAACATATAATAACTGAATACACCACTGAAAAATTTGCAAAGAAATATAACAGTTTTGAAGATTAAGATTGCTGACAAAAAAAAATGTAACACACTATACTTGATAGATCCTCATAGTAGAAGAACCACCGCTTTGCCTGTGTTAGAGTAATTTAACACTCTCTGAAAGTTTCAACTCGAATACAGCCTTTTTCTCTACCTCTTCCTGATATCTGACCAACAGTTGAGAGAATTTGTTGAAAACGGGCAAAATGTTATCGATGTTTATCTTACCAAAACACAGTTCCGAGATATTCACAATATTGAATATAAAAGTTAGTATCTTGACAATCATAACAGTAAACATTAAGCCAGTTTGTAAGACTTTCAAGAACAGGCTTTGAAGAGGAAAAGCACTCAAAATATTTTAAGAAATTGTTGAACTATAAATCTGTATGTAAAAATTCAAACAGATGTCGTTTCCAGGTCGAAAATTGTCTGATCCTTAAGTTCTCAGATGGTGTTTCTGGTCGTAAACCAGAAATTTGAGCTCAGCAAAGTGGCAACAAGCGTCGACGGTTTCAGATTTGTTATCAGACTGGTACTTCCGTTGCTTAGAATCCCCAACGCATCGCCCTCGGAATAAAAGGACCGCCCGTCTCGCGAATCAACCGGGACCAAACTAACGTAGCTCAGACATATTAAAACCTTACTCGAAAAAAAAATCTCGAAATAACAAAAACCTCAAATTGGGACTGGATCAGTAATAAACGTACATCTTTTCACCCAGAAGCTATAGGCATCTATCTCTCCTTTATTGTTATTATTATTATTATCATTATTATTATTATTATTATTATAATTATTATTATTATTATTATTACTCCTTGTTAGAGTCCTGTTTTACTGTCCATTCAGCTTTAGCCTGAATAATTCTGAACTTAACCGGCTTCACCCTCCAAGAGACTTTGGTTTCGGCTAACGGAAGCTTTTTTTTTTTTTTTAACTCGGTAAATGGTCTCTAAATGCATTTCAAATAAAGAAAAATACTGTAAGAGCAATTTTATTCTTCCCAGTTGTACTTTTATTGGTTTTTAAAATCATTACTCTTAAGTCAGTTCAGCTCCTGATCTCAGTTGTGTCTTAAATGTATTAAACAAGAATCGTATCTCTGAAGAAACTATTGACTCATTTTTCAACAAGAAAGCACCTACAAACAAGGTTTTGAGGAAACACTCTTTAAATCTATTTATCATCCCCACATTATCCAGTCTCCATCTTCCATTTTTACTCACTGTAATCCACCTTCTTATGTCGGCAGTATCATGACCCTATTTGATTCAACTGTCCAAAATGCTCTTTCTTATCATCCTACTAATCATTTAGCAGCTAAAGATTAACGACCCAAAGCAGATACAAACACACACATGTGAGGAAATTAATTCAGAGCATCCGTGACGATAACGGCACGATCAACACCAACAACAGAAACTATAACAACTAAACACATAGCCAGATTTTTCTCTGAAAAAAAAACAACAACATTGGAATGAGGAAGGGCGAGTAAGAAGAATAAGGACAGAAAGAAAAGGCAAAGAGGCCAAATGAGAGGAGGAACGAAAAGAAACAATGATCAGTTTAAGAAAATACTACTTTGGGAATGTCCAGCAAAGAAAAAAAAACCCACTGAAGCAAACAATATAACATAATGGTGTGATTAATTCTGCGCAATGAGTTTATGCAATAAAACAACAAACATAGTTTGACCTGGCCATAAACTATAAATTTAATACATACATTTGTTCCTGTTGTCATCGAATATTGACATAATATGTGTAATCTTGTTTACTTATAGGCATGTAATTTAGTCCTGCTGCTAAGGCTAAATATTGTTTCGAGAGATGAAAGTTTGCATCGTACAGATGTAGAAAACAATGGGAAAGGAGGAAAGAAGTAGAGGAGAATGGGGAATGAATAACAGAAATTAGAAAGAGAGAACGAGGTTGATGACAGCGCCCTTCTCTCTTTCATACATGAATTTCTCTGTCTCCTTCCCTCTCTTGTTATCCTGTATTTCGAAATACATCTTTTCCTTTTCTCCAAGTCTATACTCCACTTCTTTCTTTCGCCTTTCCCTCCCCAATTCCTTTTGTTTTATCTTTTTTTCCTGCATTCCCCCCCCCTCCACTCCACAGGTTTCCCACCTTCTGTCTGCTGCCTCCCCCAGCCTCACCCTTTCGCATTTCATTATTCAAATCGCCTGTTCCATTCTTCCTATAACTCAGACCCAATATGTGCGAAATGTGTGGATCCACGTGTGCGTGCGTGTGTGTGTGTGTGTGTGTGTGTGTGTGTGTGTGTGTGTGTGTGTGTGTGTGACTGTGTATTTGTGTGTATGTGTGTATGTATGTATGTATGGGGGAGAGGGAGTATACGTGTGTATGTTTTTGTGTATGAGTATGTTGTTTTTTTTGCATGTGTGTATGACATGAGTGTGTGTGAATATGTGTGGATGTGTATAGATGTGTGTGTATTTGTCTGTGTGTATGTGTGCGCGTATATACTTCTGCAATGTTTTCGATAATAATCTATTGACCTTAAACGAAGACAAATTCCTCTGTGGATGAATAAAAGTATCTATTTTTCCTTCCCTCTCTGCTGCTTATCCTTCTGTTCCATATTTTTCCCTGCTGTTATTCATACTGTTGAAACGGATTTGGCGGTGATAGTAGACCTATTGACTGAGGTACCTATTGACTTTTCTAGTTGTTTATGGTATTTACTGCTGCAGATGGTTTGTAGATATTCAATTTTTAAAAAAGGCACAAGTTATGGCCTTGATCGATTTTTATCAGACTGAAAGGGCTGGGGTTTCAGAATAGTAAAACTGGGTTTTTTTCTGCAGGGGGAGACGGGAGAGGGGGGAAGACACCCGTGAAAATAAATAAACCGTGGTAAGAATCAGCCTGCAATAAAACTATCCTAAATAAGATTTACCCAGAATAAGGCTGGACTAGAGCAGAATTAGCCCGGAGTGAAGCTATAAAGCTAGTGAGAGGGAGGGGACGTAAAAGACCTTTGTCCCTAGCTAAAACTCAAACGCGGTATGCGGAAATGTGTAGTATGTCGAAGTCCTGAATCAGTATCGAGAACTCTTTCTCTTCCCTTGGCAACCCGCTCTAGTCAACAGACAGTTACAGCATGAGATCATTTATTTCCGTATCTCATAGCCTGTCCTGGTTTAAATAAAAGTGTTACCCTGTGTATCTTTGATACGGACCTTCTCGACGGCCACTTAATTAGGTGCAAGTCATTTTTGTCTTTCACACACATGTATAGTCATGGGTCACAAATTGAAGACAAAACAAGCCACGTAGTTTTGATTCAGCTTGCATGTTGGAAAAGACATTTCAGTTTTTCTTTTTTGGGGTGACAGGAAAGAGAAAACATCAAAACATATGCCAAACTTGAACTAGTCGTATTTTTTGTCTTTATCCTTACGAGTGACAGCGACCTTTATCATGATGACGAAATTCCGCCCGAAGAGTAGAAAAGTATATACCGACTAGAGGTATTTCGTCCTTGCAGTACCCGGCTTGGAAACAGATTTTATCCATATCTTGGAAGAGCGTTCAGGCTGACGAACTGGCTAGTGCTAGATCTGGATGATGACCCGGGTCTGGAGTTCATCTCTGATTCCTCAGAGGGGCTGTCTGTCCAGTGATGATAGAAAACAGCGGCAGGCAGACGACCTATACGAGCATTTGCAAATCTTCGGCTTACATGCTGCTCCATAGAGTGAGATGCCAGATTAAAACTGTTTGTCCTTTTCTCAGCACTCTGTTCTTGTCTATACACACCGGCATCGTCTGGGTTACTGAATGTTACGGATGTTTCCGAAGGTTTAGATTCTATTCCGTACTGAGACTTTGCAGAGCGACGAACACGGTGAAAGTTGGGCAAGTGTGTCTGGAGCTGTTCTACATCAGCATTATTGCTCTGAAATAGACGGCCAAGAGGAACGAAGGATGGTTCTCGGTTCTTGGGACTGTTGTTTAAATTCTCCTCCGTGAGCGCCACATTTAGAAGATCGCGGAAGTTTCCTTTGTCATCGAGCATGTCATTCAGCCACACTGCTCTATTGTCATTAATTCGGGGCTCTGCTTTCATTTTGGGTGCAGATAAACGCTTGCCAAACCGCACGAAGATATGATGCCTTTTGTCGGGCGCATCACGTAGTCCATTGAATGTTTTGGAATTGTCTGGAGCAGCTGCATCGTAGTTTGACGAAAGTCGTTTGCCGAATCTGACGAAAGTATGTTGAGTAAATGGTAATCTCTTGGCTTTTTCTCTCATTCTTATCAGTTCTATTTCGTCTGCAAGTAACTTTGCCCTGAGTTCCGGATCCATCGGCCGATTTTCTAAAAATTCAAAAGCGCTGGAAATGTCCGACCACAGGTCGGAGATGTAAACTTCCGGTTTGCCCTCTGGTTCTCCCTCAAAGGCCGTTCCTTCATTTTGCCCAGCTTGTTCACTGAGACCGTCACCGGGGACACCGTCCAACATCTGAAGTAGAAAGATCAAGGCGGGGTCGGGGGCGGGGGCGGGGGGAACCACAAAGGTAGATACGATGTTAGTTTCAGAATTTAAAAAATAAAATCTACAGGAGTATTAATCTATTAATCTGAACAAGTGACATTACGCAAATAATCCCACTTGCAATCTGTTAACCATAATTATTGCTTTCACATTTGGAACAACATGGCCGCCATGTCTGGCTACTAACCTAACCGATAGAGTCGTATTCCATCAGTGAAATTTGAGAGTTCTGCACACACACACACACACACACACACACACACACACACACACACACACACACACATACACACAAACCAAAAACAAAGAAAGGACTACAGTACTGAATGTAATCGGTCAAAAATAGCATATTTTCTTTATGAATTGAATGTTGTAGACTGCTTGCTGGTCGCTGCTTGGGAGATAGGCTGGAAAAATTAAGACGACGGACAATGTTGTAGTCCCCTGGCAAATAGATCAAACATGTCAACTTTTTACGGAGCTACTGTTTTTCCTCGCTTCAGATTCGGAACCTGATAAAATCAAATTAACCTTCATGTATGATCGTTGAAGCTATTGTGAAGCATTGTGACCAAATAGCAGCAACATTTAGCGCTAAATGGATATTGCCCTCCTATCACAACGAACGCCTTGACCCTATTGACTCTCCCATGTACTCCAGAAGTTACTGAGCCAACTGGTGGCTGCCGGAAGGGTAGTTCAGAAAATAACTGTTGATGTTTCTTCTGTCATTTCGACTAAAAAGTTAATGAGCTGAATACATTGACCGCTAAAAACAGTCCTTTGACTACAACACATCACTCTCGATAGACAGGCATTGCCGCAAAGCGTCTATTATGCTACAACTGCTGTGGCCTTTCAGTTCCTGAAACTAAAGACACTATTCACTAAAATTTAATGAAATAAAACGCCAAATGTGTCTATAATACGAGCAGCTGTCTTATATTGCTGTTTACAGCTAATGGCACTCTGGGAGACAACGGTAGACAAGATATCTTTTTACAAACCTAACCAAAAAAAACTCCTGTTTTTTAGCTGACAATGTGTCGCGATGAATTTCATTGTGACCTAAATTTTATTTCGATCACAAAAGAAAACCCAATTTCAATACCGCTCTACCGTTAGGCAATCTCAACCCCAGAATCCCGAGGGTAAAATGTTCAAATGCTTGTATTCCATTGACCGAGCAGACCAGATATCGCTTGTCATATTTGTTTCTCTTTCGCGTTAATTTCTTTGATCTTTTAAGTTATTCATGGGTGAATTCCTCCATACATATAGCTATACACATACACTTCTACAGAATCTTAAGGACAATTATTGTAACACAGAGAAAAAGAGTCTACAGTTAAACGCCTTCCGGCAGTCAATGTCAACAGTGACCTGATGAATAATTATTCACAGCGTTAATTATATGCATTGACACAGGCACTGGGAATCTTAAACAAAATTGGTATTGTTCATTTTAGTTAAACGCACTGTGAAAATTATTAACGCAAGGATAATGCGGACTTAACAGCGGTGTAATGTCCTAATAATTTGTTATCCTTCCCCCACCTATCCAACCCGCCACTCCTGCTTCGTGCTTGACACACTGAAACCATGATACAAACCTCACGATTGTGTGAAATTCTCAGGTCAAACCTAATGCCCAAATCTCTACCGTTGCGAATTGTTATTACTTCAGATATTGCTTTGGACTTCTTTTTGGACATCGAATTTCTTTCGCCAGTATTTTGTCGCTATGACGCTATACGGATCATTCACAGTCATCTATGGTCGCCTCGATTTTCCATTCTCGTTCCCCGAAAGTGACTTGCGCAGTGCATTGTGCAGCATGAAGTAGATCTGCGACACCATGGGTCTTTCTTTAGGAAAAATAACAGTAAGACAGACTTAATATAATTAACACTCACAAACTGTCCACTGTTTACCATGTGTTTATTGAAAAAGCATTCATACTTGCTACAGTCAATAGAAATGCACAGTCTTTATATGATTTCAGTTTCGCTGAAATAATGTGATGTGAACAAACAATTTGGGTGAAAACCGGGGATTCTCCTAAGCTGCTCTTGGTTTAGGATCAAGATTTCTCCTGATCGTCTTAATCCAGTGTCTTCAAGCCTTTGTCTAGTGCTTTTGTCTCCTCTCCTTCTCCAGTTCTTACCGTTAGCACCTAGAAGAAATTTACTAATTTGCAGTCTCGGAACGACCGAAAGTCCTGCTTGCCTTCCTTGCCTTCTATACTTGAGCAGTCAAATAAAGCGCACAGTCACGTTTTGTGATTACATGATTTCTTTTGCTTCTTCCATGGACTCTCGGTGTCTTAGATTAGATCGCCATACGTTGCCAAGGTGGCTACAATGTCATGAACGCTCTCTGTGACGTCAAATTCTCACTGGACATCAAGTTACCCCCTGGTTTCTTCCCCTACAGTTTACTATTCCATTTCACTCTCTCTCTCTTTCTTTCTTTCTTTCTTTCTCTCTCTCTCTCTTGCTCCTTCTCCCTCTCGCTAGCTTCCTCTCTCGCTTCCTGTTGCGTTCTTCTCTCAGTCTATGCTAGCTCTGCGGACACGGCCAAAAAAAAAAAAATTACAAAACCGAAAAGTCCTCTCAGCGACAATGCATTATTGACAACTAGGAGTAGTGTCACGGCTGCGAACACACATAGCCTAAAAAAATTGGTATCCTTCGTTTGACCTAGTTTATCTCCGGTCTGGGAAGACCTAGATAGAAACCGAAAGTGGCTTATAGAAGCACATTTTTTAGCAAAAATTATGGTGGGACAGCAAAGTTCAGCCAATAAAGTCATAGTCTATTAAAAAATTATGGGCAACTGTCAGGTACCTGTTCAAGGTTTGCCATGTTTTTTTAAACCTGTCCAAGAATTGTGAACATCTGTCCAACCATTGCGAAACTAGTATATTGTACTACCAGATTTTTTGCTTTGTTTTTTTTTTCAAAAATTTTTTTAATTTTATAATACAAGGTTTCATTTGTATTTGAATGCAGAATGATGCCAATGTTAAAGATGAAGGAGAAAACAGTTAAGATGACTGTGCTGATGGTGGTGATGATGATAATGATGAAAATCCAAGCTGGCAATTTAATTACAGCAGGATTAGCCGTAGCTGAAAGGAAATTTAAATTTTAGACTCAGGCTGGCAATTTAATCACCTAATATTGCCTTACAATCCCCATCCTTGCCCCTTTAAGGGAAAATATGAGAGTGTTGGCAAACTTAATATTAACAACCAAATGTGTTTTTTTTGCGAACACCCCCATCCAAAATGCCAAAATCATGTTCACATTGTTAAACAGAAGTTAGACAATGTCTACAGCTATTTGGCCACCATTGAAACTATTGAAATATAGAAATAGCCAAACAGGCAACAAGGTAAAGCCTTCTTCCGGTTCAGAACTGTATTCTTCCGGAGGAAGTGGATTAGCTAAGATGGCTACCCCCTGTTGATGGTACATTGATTCAGTCGGACATCTTGTAAGATGGTGGACATCACGCATATCCGGATAGTACCAGATATGTGTAGCCAACATGCCAGGTTGTCAGTTTCTTTGTAAATAAAAGGAGAGTGTGTGCCGATATGAAATAGTGTGGAGATGTTCGCAAATCGTGACGTTCGCAATCGATGACACTACTCTAGTAGCCAAACTGTCACTGTGATCATTACCTGCACAGCATCCTGGTACATTTGTATAGTGTGAGGCCATCGCGCGGCCAGGAGTGCCAGGAACAAGGTGGAAATTGGAGCAGAAACTGCCATTGCTGATGTACTAGGTTATCTGAAAGTAAAGAGAAAATTACAGCATTACTGACAGTGTTTTTGTTGGTCAGGAGGAAAAAACGGGTGAACTGTGTATCATCGTACCTGCTTCTCTCTCTCTCTCTCTCTCTCTCTCTCTCTCTCTCTCTCTCTCTCTCTCTCTCTTCACCCATCTATCTATCTATCTATCTATCTATCTATCTATCTATCTATCTATCTATCTATGTCTGCCTGCCTGCCTGCCTGCCTGCCTGCCTGCCTGCCTGCCTGCCTGCCTGTCTGTCTGTCTGTCTGTCTGTCTGTCTGTCTGTCTGTCTGTCTATAGATATATATCTATCTATCCCGCTGTCCACTCACTCTTCACGACTGATACTGAGTTAAAGTTAATAATACAGTGGTAGAGAGGACTACTAATTGCAACAATGAATAACTCCTTCAGCATTACTATATTATTATGTAGATGACGGCGCGAAACAGAGTGAAAGATTGACATTCCCCAGCCTACCCTTCCGCCTCCCCCAAAAAAAAAACAACAACCGAAGTGGAACTTCAGAGAAATGGGAGATGTCTGAGATTAACATAATTAAGCATAAATGGCAATCGTTCATTCTGGTTAGACTTATGTTTTTGTAAAGCAGTAGTGTATTTACTAACAGATACTACACTCGGTTGATTCAAAGAGTGTATGGCTCAGTAGATTCAGTAAAATTCAGTAAAGACAATCAGATGGAAAAAAACAAACAAGTACACAGCCAAAAGAACAATAATTTTACTACACGTGCTATTATAAAGTGTCTACTCAACAGAAACAGCAAAAGAGCGAGTGCAACAGAATCAAACTACAGAGGCCATACCAGGTTGAAAGTACTAAGTGAGTCAATTCTGTTACTCTCGAAGTTGAATGCATGAATGAATGAATGAATGAATGAATGAATGAATGAATGAATGAATGAATGAATGAAAACAGGAACACGCACATTTAATCGGTGAATTAAAACTTATAGTCGTTGTCGGCGTATTGATTAGCTAACGAGCGTTATTCATCCCATGCTTACAATTATTAAGTTAAAGTACATATACCATAACATCGGACTTGGGAGCTAAATAGTGGCGATAGCAACTTTTACAAGCTCATAACATTGTTAGGATGCCGTTTTTACACAGTCCTGCCAGTACGAGGCACAAAGTGATTACAAGGATGGAACTGAAGTTACACCTGTTTCCCTTCGGCCACTTGAACAAAAAGGATTGGACCAGTGCAAGGGAATTACCTACAATGCATGCAAACTTGACAAAAGAGGTCGGAACTAGTTGTCTCAATTCGAATATATGTACTCACACGGGGTCGCTCCGAAAATCGTAGCCAGCCATTCAAAGCCTACTTGCAGTTACTAGAAATCGAAAGTTTTAATAAGTTACCTAGGACTATTAAGGAAACTGATTGTAACAGTCAGATCATTTTCATTAATGATCTCAAACATTGTGGCCATGAGCTATTCTGTTACTTATGTTTCTATCGCTAAAGTACTTCGTGGCCTTTATCTTGTTTGCCTGCTGCTTGCGCAGTAGTGATGCAAATATGAATTAGATGTTAATGGATGATATGAGTTCTGCTAACACTTACCAGAGTGCAGATCAAATTGACTGTTTGTCCGTGTGGCACCTTGGAGACGAAATGCTTAAGTTGACGCTGGGTCTCAAGAAAGTCACCTAGATGATATAAAATATATTCTGTTGTTAAATGCACTAGATAATTCCAATTTATTAATGAAAATCTAATGGCAACCTTTAGGATTTATCCTGAAGTAGATCAAGCCAAAAATCCATACTGTTTGCCTGAGTTGTTTTGTCAAGCAGACTGGTGATTTAGGTCCTATGTGTCTGTCCGTCTTTCGGCATTTCGAGATGTATTTTTCTGCTACCTTTACACAATAAAACGATTCGAAATATGTCATCTCTGAGACTCAAGGTCTGATCTTGCGCTCTGTATGGTTTCAGTCCGTGCAGCGGCGAAAAGTCTCTGCCTTACATGGGAACTGCCAAAAATCTTGTGTTAGTAGTCTAAACCTATAAAGTGTATACCATTGTCAGTTTTAGTGTATGTATGCGTTAATTCGTATATTAATTGGCGAAAGAAAGAAAACATGCTTAGCCGAAGAAGATAAAGCAGAAGAAGCTGTAAGAAAACACACACTTAAAAAAGTACAGAGGGGCAAATAGACAATGAAAATGTTGTATCAGCAAAACATCAATATCAGAATAACTTTTCATTAAAAAATTTTCTACGACACAGAAAAAATGATACGAGCAGCCCAAATGAACTTAGAAATACACCAAACGTTTCACTAAGACAACACCTGGTCCAGCCTGCAAAGCATCTGTTGAATAAAATATCTTCTTAGACATTATAATTAGCTATGTGGCATGTAAACAGCAGTACACGTTGTTTGCATAAATCTACATATTTCTAAAGTTTGGGATATCAAAAGTTCGCTTTTAACCTCTTCCAACAAGACGAATAGAAGAAGAGACCAGCTGTTTCATACAGGCCATTACAGGCATGCATTAGAATGCGCCGCGAGTGAAAGCTTCGGAAGTTTTAAAAGGTCCAAGTGATTACTCGTATACTAACCCGAAATAATGCAGAAACCAAAAATTGACAGTTACTTATTTTGCGGAATTTCTTGCACTGCAACTTAGAAAGGAATGTACATTATGGAAACCTGAAACAACAGAGAACAGGTAAAATTCTTTGCGGCCAATGTGAGAATTAGAAACCATGATCTTTTCTCATTCGAAATCTTTGAAGCACAATAATTTCTTATGAAATGTCACCTCATTAAACCTGAAGCCTGAGGACACCACAGAACTTGCTATTCGAACAAAACTCTGGTAGAAAACCTGGTATCCAAATAAACTCATGAATAGTGGCATCGATCTGAAATGCGTATAGTTTTTTCCTAAAGCGTCCGTTTAACTATGTTATAATATCATACGATAATATCCATCGCAATATATCCAAGAAAGTTATTACTTACACTGCGCGAATAGTCTTAATGTGCAAGAGAATAATATACATCTTATCAGGACGTGGAGCCCGTGCTACCGAGCAGCGAAGTTCCCGAAAGCAAAATGGCTCTTGATATTGTGAGGCAAGAGCAGACAAAAGCACTGAACGATCTTAGCGACTGGGACTGATTATTCAAACACAGCTTAGTCCCGTTGCGATCTTATTTGACCTGCTTGGGAAGGGGCAGACATCTGCGCTGCTTCGGAACAAACGACGTTGGTTCCTGGGGGACAGTTCTGGCGTGGATCCGTGGACGCTGGCACTCTGTGGGGGCCAGATTGTCTTGTCTGTTACTCTAGAAGACGATGTAGGCTTCTTTAGCCTCCTCAGCAGGATCGGTAATCATATAAGTGGCAATCCTGAAGACGGATGGGATTTCCTTTCTACTTCTTGCCACCGTCAATGATTTTTTTTTTCAGCATTTCAAATTTCGCATGTGTATGTAATGGTACTTTGTTTCCCTATTATCAGTCTTAAACCCACATCTCTCACAAACAAATTTAATTAGATCTTTACGTTCACATATTTTCTACAGATTTTACTTTAACGATTTCAGTACAACATAAGCACACAAATATGGTTGTGTTCTTTAATCTGAGTATCTGCCTGGATTATCCCTTACCTTTGGTCTATCCCAGCCAGAAATTCGAGTTGTTTCATTGCATTGTGCTCTATTTTGTATTCTAACCATCAAAATTTCAGAGAAGCAGCTGTTCCGTTATCCCGCATAATATTGTTACATTTGACACGAAATACACTAACATCTGTTTCCAATGGAGCCTCCAGAAACTTCACTTTCGATTACGAAATAGTTTAAGATACCATTAGGTTCAGAGCTGCCTGGTTTCGATTTTTAATGGAAATAGCCACATATAACAACAACAACAACATAAAATATAAATTTGCAATGACTGTCATTATCTGCTAGAATGTACTGAATTTGGTCAGGAAAGTGAAAATAACACAGCCAGAAGACGAAAAAAAAAACCAACATAAGAAATGGACAATGTAAAGCGCAAGAGACTGCTGGTCACAAGTGCTTATATTCGCGCTTTAATCACAAACAAAATAGGTTCATACTTTATCTGAGTTTAAGTGACAAAAACTGGCCGAAGGAAAATGCACCATTTCAAATATTAAGTGTCAAGAAAAGAAAATATCAAACCTCTCACTATAACTGGCAAAAGTTCTATCTTTCAACAGACTCTTGAATTTTTTTTATAAGTTGTGAATAGCCGAGGACCTATCATGCTGAAGACGTCACTGAATCATTGTGACACACATTACAATTAAAGATACAGGATTGTGCAGCCCAGAAGTTCCATCAATAAACGGATGTTTGTGTATTAATAAAAGAAATTAATTGTCAGAGTATCCTTTTGTAATGAGTTCGAACTTTCAAGTTCAGATTTTCACTTTTTCACTTTTGCAATGCCTCGGACCGGAAAAGAGAACAAATGATAATATTACTTTGCTTTTACGATCTGCGAAACATTTAAAAATGCAAGAAAACACCAAACATTATCTGAATTAGTGCGTAGGTTTGAAACGGAGGGAATCGGTGACAACTTGAATCCTGATGATACAGTATTACTAAAACCATAAATAGTCAAATAAGGGTCTAAAAGAGAGCCCAGCTACCCACATGGTGAGAAACAAAGAGCAACTATGAAGATACACATGGGGAGGGCATGTGGAGATGCATCAGTTGATCGGAGATCGAGTTTTAATATGAAATTTTAACCTGTAAGTGTTGTTTCCTCAACAAATTGTTTTTCCGTTAAATGTAAGAGTAGGTTATAGAGTATTTGCCGCCAGGTGTTGCAACTTTAATCGTACGAGTGAGGACGTTACACAATTTTGCGAATTGTTCGATTTTGTATTTGTCTCTTCAGCTGGATTGGGAAGTCTTGGGCTAAGCTATACAAAAGTTTCCTTATTTAGAGTCTTTTAGCATTCTTGGGGTCCATGAAATTTGCTAGATCGGTTCTAAATATTTTAATTTCTCTTTACCCACCGCAGTGCGGATCAGTATGAAATTTCATGGGATGTTGGTTCTCCCCCTGGAAACGGGCAGGCTTTGTTGTTGTTGTTGTTGTTGTTGTTGTTGTTGTTGTTGTTGTTGTTGTTGTTGTCTGTTTGTTTGTTTTGTTTATTGCGTTTATAACCTCTGTATTTCATTGAAAAAGTTTCTCCTTGACGCGTATCACTACAGCACTTATCACTGATTACTTAACCTAACACAAAAGCCTTAAAATAAAGTTTCTTTTTCGTGTTGCAGAAATGATCATGTCTTTTCTTTGCTCCGGGTACGCTTTTGCGGAAGTAAATTCTTTGCAACTGACTGGTAGGGACACCATAGCGTCGCTCAGTTACAAAAGTTCTGCCTACGGCCGATATAGAAAACGGTCAAGCGATCGGTACTATGGTTATTGTAGAACTTTTTGTTCTTCTCCTTCTTGCTTCTTCTTCTTTTTTTTTTTCTTTTTCTTCTGCTTCTTCTTCTTCTTTTTTTCTTTTTCTTCTGCTTCTTCTTCTTCTTTTTCAGTGGTTATTTGCTTGCTACATCAGACAAAAGTTTAATATTAAATTTTTTTATCCCAACTTTTACTGGTAAAACCAGAGATCGTATCCATTCGCCTGCGGCAATCAACAAGGCAATGGTGCTCTCTGTTCTCAGTTCCTCAAGAACATTAACCACATGACTTAGGTCTTGGATGTCACCCCGAATACTGTTGTTAGTTTGTTGATGCTCAAAATCCGCTTAAAGTATCTACTATATAAGCGTTTTATCGGTAGTCCTCTAATGTCACTTCGGAATATTCTAGAATTATGCACTCATACCCACATGAGAAAACCGTCAAATGGGGCTTACGAAGATGAAATCCTGGCCAAAAGCCATATCCGACTTTCGCGAAAATCAGGTCCTCGCGGAAAAAAAGATAAACACCTATACAATAATCGCAGCAGCCAATTATCGTTTGCTAATATTGCATTTAGGATATCACTTCTATCTGGCAGAGAAAGTCAATACCAAGAGGTGCACTCTCGTATGGTGTCAGATCTGACTGCTGTTGTTCGATGATTGCACCGCCGGCTGAGACCGTATTACTTAGCAGCTTACCTATGATACCAGGGATGATAACATCATCAGTTGTTCGCTGCAGTATCAATGATGAGCCATTTATTTTATGCTCGCTGGCTTCTGAAGTAGACCTAAGTTCTTTTTGTTGTTTTCACGCGACAGAAAATCTATTCTTCAGTCCTGTTAACGTCTTATGAATATCCAATCTTCCGTCAGTTTACTTTTTGATTTCCTAAACACCTAAACGGATCGCCGAACACAGGGTTCAGTGCTGTGGTCAAGGTCCTTGAGTATCTTGTGATATCATGTGTTTGTGAAAGCAGCTTCTACTGTACGCGATTTTTAACCGAAGGCTCATGTCGTTGACGAATGTTCGCTCCACCCTTAATTCCTAAATATACCATTACCCTCTCTCGCTTCCTACGTGGTGAATTGCCTTCCTCCACCCAGCACAGCTAATTAATAATTTCCCTCTAATCCTAAATTACAGGCTAGCCAGACTACATCCTTTGCAAAACTGAGATAGAAAAGAATCGGGTAGAAAAGAATCAGGAGAGAACTTTTATTGACGGGTGCACTGACATGGAGGAGAAATTTGACACGTGACTTAGGGTCTGGGGTTCTGGGAATGAGACATTGCAACGCTGTCAGCACAATGACAGTTGCAGAAAATAATAGAACTACCGGCAGCAGAGGCGTTTTCCTGGTTCTGATGTGGTGGGATGCACTTGCTTACTTTAAAGGTAGGGATTCTTTACCGAAGCAGACTAGGCCCAAGCTTTACTTGCTTACTTTCTGACGGAAATTAACATCATAACACTCTAGACAGGTCCATGTGCTCCGTTCCCTGAGGAGCGAAGAGTCCCCTGACTGATCGTCCATGTATTGCCTGACTGTGTGTTCTTCTTGTCTTTCTTTATTTAACCTAACACAAAAGCCTTAAAATAAAGCTCCTTTTTCGTGTTGCAGAGATGATCATGTCTTTTCTTTGCTCCGGTACGCTTTTGTAAATGTAAATTCTTTGCAAATGACTTCTTGCCTTTCTAGCAAGTTTGCATCCTCTTCCCTATCCCCTGCATGTGCCGATTTCTGACATTCCTTGTAGACCTAGAGTGAATTTTAAAACTGAAGCACACTTATATAAATGTATGGCACATAGTTTCCATGATCTATCTTGAGATTTCGTTCTCTAAGCAAGTCATTCCACTGTACATTTGCTTGTAGAAGGAAGCATCAAGACACAGGAGAAAAGTAAAATGGCTGTACTGCGAATATGAGACTCCTGCAGGCATGAGTTTGAAATTATAATTAAACTCTTTCAGTCCTTGCAGATTGTTCCAACAACTTCTTTTACTATCAGGTTTTGATATCTC
>JAWQUT010000168.1:1330037-1340745 GCA_033807755.1 Ellobium chinense
CCCAAACTCCCACCCCAACCGCCATCACATCAATCTAATATATTTGTGTATCTGGATTGAAAAATGGAACCCAAAGAAGTATCCTTTCCTTGGGGACTAGTTTTTCACTCCCTTTTAAGATAGCAAGAGAGCCTCCTCTGCCACTAGCCCTCTCCAACCTCCTCTGACCCTCCTCCTCCTTTAGTCTGAGGTATTTTCGGAGATAAGAGGGTGTGGCAAGTTCATGCACGAGGTATTAAGCAACTAATCACATTTTGATCTGCCATTGTATGCGCGGAGCGCGTGTCCTGAACTCGTAACTCCATTCCTCCCGGATCTCTGTTGTACTAATACGATGTCCCTTTTTTCTGTGGAGTGCTCAGTAGAACTTAAAAATCCATCGATTACTAATGCAGATTTAGTATCCTTAGGTTGATAAGCAGATCTGAATAGGTATCCAGTCTTTAATGTTCTCAGAGAGCCAAGAATATACCATGTTAATTCAATGCAGTCTGACTATAGTAAATTGCTTTGGCGGGCCAAGGTGTATCATTTAATAGAGACCCTTTAGACACTGTGTGTGTGTGTGTGTGTGTGTGTGTGTGTGTGTGTGTGTGTGTGTGTGTGTGTGTGTGTGTGTGAGTGTGTGTGTGTCAGTGTGTATGTTTGCGCGCGCGTGCAAGCCTGTAAGTGTGTCTATGTGTCTGTGTGTCTGTGTGTCTTTGTGTCTGTGTGTGGTTGTTTTGGGACTAGAGTAATGAAATATTTTCTGCCAAACAGGAAAACATTCAAGTGTTTAACTATCGCCCTTGTTTGAAACTTTCTGCCTCAGTATTCTTGTGCAAAGTTACAAGAGGCTCTCTAGGCCCTATATCAATCCGCTTGCAAATAATTCATGCCGGATCGAAGCACTACCTCTAACATGTCATTCCTCCTACAAAGAAATCTTAGGAAAGCGTTATTTACAGCGGACTTTTGTATAATAAATCTTCGTCCAAATCCATGTACAGGCATCTTGATTTTATGGTCCGCTATCCTGGAATAGTTTTGAAAGTCCATCCCTGGGAGAATGACGAAGATCTAGTCTGAATCCTACCACAAGCTGACACAAAGTGGCTTGATAGAGTTACAAGCTTTTCGTTACCTATCACATGGCCCAATTTAATCTACTGTATCTAAAGAGCAGCCCATGTATCTGACTTCAGAGTGAACGCGAAAGGGGTGGGATATGGGAGGAATGCAGTAGGGGCGATGGGTCCATATAATCAAATAATCGCTGATTACCAGCCGAAAATGCCGTTGGTCGACCTTGGCCTTCGTAGCAAGTTAACAAGAACACCGCCGAATCCTATTTATTTGCTCTTTGTCAGGTCTATTCTTAATTTGACCCATGTTCAGAACCTGATACCCCTCAAATTTTCTCTGCTCTATTCACTGATTAATAGGGATTATAAAGAAGAACCTGGACACCCCTACAGCTTAGAAATGTGGAGTGGCCTCACAAAAAAAAGCCTTAACGAAAGCAAGGAGATTTCACCGGCGGGTCAAGAGGTGCTGCTAATGAAGGTCACTGCTTGATTTGTGGTACTTTCACCTATTGCGGTTTAATGTAATGGGGAACAAAAATAACACACTGGTAAAACGAGACACTATTCTATAGCATTCAGTGAAATTCATTATTATCAAGGGCCTCTTTATTCGACAATAATTAACACTGTTGCTGACAAGTGACATGCCTTCAGTCACAAGTTTATGACCACTTTTATTTTTCGCTCAGTTTAGAAATGAATCCACACTTACAGAAAGCCACACAAACAGTCTCGCCACACACTTATCTCCATTCACAAGCCCAGTGCTGGTGTTGCCAGGTTGCCTATTTTATAGTGCAATGTAGCTGGTTCCCAAAATCTTTGGTTGGGGAAAGCACTTTGGGGTAGATTTATTTTTTTATAAAGGGGGGTTTCTGACTTTATGAAACATACAAACAAACTTATTAAATAAACATAAATAATTCTTCTTGGGATATAACATGAATAACAAAACGGCTTGGAAAAGTAATTCAGTTGGTCCCCTGTTCTCAAAACCGGCAAGGTTTGACGATGGCAACACCCACATAGGCCTACCCATTTGCAAAAAGGTGGGCTCGGCTTATGGTGTAGACCGGGCCTGAAATTACGTTTTCAATAAAATTAGTTTCTTCTTGTTTTAGTTCTGGATATTTGGCTAGAGGTGGAAATGGGGAGGGGAAGGGGGTCGCTGAGCTTAGAGCGGTTTGTCCAAAGATGTTAGTCAGTCTGCTTACTGCTACCCAAGCAATCCAAGGTCACTCTTTTTAAAGCTTGACAGTGTCTCCCTCCCCTACGATCTGGATGGGTTCTTCCTGCAAGGTCGTGTTCCCAATGTTTAGCCTAACTGGACCTAAATTCTACAATTTTGAAGCCATTACACGTTAGTGAGTAATAATGTACATGTATTTTTGTGCGATCCTGGCCCTGTAACTGATCTGCACTTTTGTGTGCCTTTTCGGCCAACTTGTTTCTAACTACTCAAACTTTTGATGTAGTTTTTTCAGGAACTGTGATGATTCCTACGGATTTTTGAAGCTCATACTCTATGTTACAGTATCATACTGTGAACATCGAATGTGACTCTACGAACGGGTATTATAGCACTTTCGACTAATACCGATAGCACTTTCGACTAATACCGATAGCACTTTCGACTAACACCGCATGCGTGGCTATAAGTGACAGTCATGTTCAACTATGATTACCCTGTTGAGAAAGTCAGCTTCGCCCCCGGGATGCAGATGTTGCAAAAGTCGTCAACTGAATCTTGTTAGTGTTCAAAAACTGTTTGGGTGTGGCTGTTTTTTCCACCGCCTCCCGATTACGCGATTCCCGTCACACCCTTGAGTTAATGTACACAGAAAGTGAGCCACTGGGTAAGTGGGTGATCGCCGGTCGGAGATGGTGTTTGATCGTTGACACCAATCGTGTGGGGACATAGGAAGTTATTGTGCTAAGTGAAAAATAAAGCAATGCACAACTGATCTGAGCCAATATAACCGACAGAGTATGACTTACAAAATGAAAATTAGTCGTTTCGTCGATAAAGCTCTCGGTCCTCACCTGTCGTTAGTTTCGTTTCTGAGAAATGATAGCCTATGAAATACGAGGAGGCCGAATGTTTTCGGTGTTTGACTCCACACCAAAAAGATCAAAAGATGACCACTTTGGTCATGTTGTAAGTGCCTTGGGAAAGCTTTTCGATCACATTTTCCTCAGGTTACTCGTCTGTAAAGGAATGAATGAGGTTGTCAGAATGCAAGTGATCAGTGATGGTTGTAAATATCAGCGGTATTGTATGCTCTGGGGGAAGAGGTAAAAGAGTGTTTGAGTGATCTGGCCTCCCGGGAAATAATAATGGGAAGTCGCGGCAAGAGATCTATAAATCTCATATTAATGTCACGTGTTATTGGCAATCACGCGATACGCATACAAATACATGGCGAGGTCTGGGTGCCATAAAAATGCTGAACCTTGCAGGCGATCAGAACCACCTGAAATAATTTAGAATCGGAAAACAAAAAGAAACCTATTTTGTCAAAAAGCAGGAAGATACCATACTGATCCTGAAGACATGACCCCAACTTGTAATTTACACCTACTGAGGAGTAGTTTCCAAATTACAATTTTTTAAAACAATAAAACGTATTTTAAAAATATATAGCTTCTTTATTTCGAAAAACTAACGCGACCACGCAATTCGGCATATACGAAAACTGGCCACCGTCAAATTTTGTGGGTGTAGATAAGTTCTTTTCGAAATGCATAATAATGTATTTTTACGAAAGCGTACCCTTAGCTTCACCTATATGAAGATGATGATGATAAAGATGATGATGATAAAGATGATGATGACCTCTTCTATCACGCCATGAGCTCACTCGCAGGCGTCAGTATTAGTTTTCAGATGATTCTAAGCTATGACACAACACTAACATATTAATATCTTCGTTGAAAGCTATCCAGTAGAAGTCTGAAACCTACAGGCAACACCTCCGGAGCACCATTCACATCAGTTCAAAGAACGTACCTACATGTAGGTGTTCTGTTGTTATTACTGTCGACTCCAACTTGATGAGTGATGCCTAACACATGCGACTGAGTGTATTTTATTCCATGATCCTACCGGTAAAATAAGGATCATAATATTTCTCCCGCGAGCATCAGTTTTAGCAGAACGTGTACTCGTCTTGTTACATCACTCACCTCACAGCCCTATGTAACATCAGGGCGCCTACGTCGTCTCTTCAAGAATTTTGGGTATCGGTGCTGATGAGGATGATCTTTTGGCTATTGTAATACCTGGACAAAATCACCCTCTCTCGGTGCACTGGTATGAGTTGTCACGGAAACTGGAATCTGGGCCGAGGGCTCTAGATGCATGGCAGCTGCAACGGGAGTCATGGTATTTATTCCGAGTAATTTCCCCTAAGGGCATTTTGGGATAGTTGGGAATGAGCGTAATCCCCGCTCCGCGCTCTATGCTGGCTATCCTCGCTTCCTCCCCCACATGTTTCCAGACTTAACATTGCACTAACTAATGAATACCATTCATTTCATGTTTGGCCAAACATTGGCCAACCTTCTACTTCCNGGGGAGCGGAGGAGCAGGTTTGGGCTCATGAAAGGCCACTGAAACACAAGCTTCACTCCCATAATGTGATACGGCTGGCTCACATAATTCGCCGCCCGGAAATACAGTAATACTGTCGTAAGTCCTTAAAGTTATAATATAACAACTTACAACAGTATTTTTTTTTATTTGGCGAGCGGCGATATCACTGACTTACCTTTCATACTTATGAAAGGTTTACGAAGCTACGTCTTTTAGCGACGAAAGTAGACATATTTTTTTTACTGGGTAACAGTTGATAGACAGAGAGACGTTATCACATTTTGACTTTACATATAGACCAAGGGAGAAGCAGCTGGGAAGGACAATCTATTCCCTCCGATATTCCTTCCAGTTCCCCCCTCCCCCTCTCCAAAAAAAAAAACAACACCAAAAACGAGTAAAAAATGTGACAAGATAGAAAATGGGNGGGGGGGGGGGGGGGAAGGGGGATTAAAGAGACTTGATAATTTGTATCGTCAAACTATTGGCTTCCCCTTGATTTTTTGCTTAGTCTACTCCTCGGATAAAAGAAATGCCAGCGTTATTATAATAATTATGTGAAGAATATGGGAGGCAGGAACGGGACAGGAGGAGAGAAAAAGAGAGAGAGAGAGAGAGGAAGAGAGAGAGAGGAGGGGGGAATAGATGCTTCCTCTCCCGATACAAGTTTGTGTATATTTCATTCTTCTATTTCTTCAGCCTATCCCTTCCCTCTTCTCACATCCATTTTCACCGACTCCTTCGTCAACGAGCGATCTGTTTCTCTCCACCGTTGGTGAAACCAATGACGTAACTAAGATTTCATGACGTGATTTCCCCAAGCAAGTGATGTAGGTATCTTTGGTTTCTTTTGCTAATCCAAGCCAGACAACTCCAAAACTCGCTTGTTTACCGCTTACATTATAACAGTAGACCCAGGAGGCTTATGTCTTCTTCTTACTCTCTGACAAACATTCTCGACACTTCAGGCGTATTTTAAATGTCCTCAAATCCTTTCAATCAATCTTGTAAAAGTACAAGATGGCAACAGACACAATTAGCGTAATTATCTCGGATGAATGCTCCGGAAGAGGGCATTCCCGAGCAACTTTGGGAATGTTCCGTTTGTAAGGAATCTGGTCCCTCGAACAAGTAACAAATAATGTCTTATTGGATAACATTTTTAGAATTTTGTTATATGCCACTGGCTTCCGAAAACAACATCACTGCACCCCTAACAGCTGCTCTACATGTGCAGCTTTGCTTCCCGGTTCAGAGACCAACGAAGGGTCGTTCTACTAATTGTTCCTGTTGTTATCTTAGATATGGATCCATCTTGTATTTTCTGCAAAGTTGCAACTTCTATCTTCTCATATAAATCCAATTTGCAACATGCGCTTTAGATGGTGATGTTCTGTCCACTCAGTTTCTTTTTCCTCCTCTTTTTTTCTTTGGGGNGGGGGAGGGTTCCAGATACCCATGCATTTAGACATCTTTTTGGGTTTTGATGTAGAAGAGCATAACTGATACTGAAAATGAAAAAATGTGTTAACTATTTGATAAAAGATGGCATGTAAGATTCCACTTTCAAGTAAATTCTTTGGTATAAGAAGATCGCTCCTGTCAATGAGAGACTTTAAAGCGATCATGTTAGCAGAATAATATGAGAGCAGCAACTTCAGGAACTCTTGCTTACTCTAGAGATTGCATTTCCTAGCACACAACGTCAACCATGAATTCAGTATACTCCGTTTTTATTCTTACTATACAATGTCTCTGTCAACTTTTCGTGTAAGGAATTTACCCTAATATAAACTATTTCTTCATACACACCGGCACGTCGTGAAAATACAGGTTGTGTCTATCTGCTTCTTAACAATGCTTGCTTCTGTTCGCGGACTGCATTACTCCAGACAAGAATTATACCACTTTGGGTGTTACATTCAGGCTTTCATTCATGACATGATGTGATTATATTACTTATGGTTCTTACAGGTGTAGGTCGAATGGACTACTAATTTCTTGAGACCAGAGTGCGCTCCGTAGCCTTCCTGATGCACTTTATCGAAATGAAATTGTTGAAATCATTTCCAATTAAACCTCAATAAAGTCAATTATTTCAATCTAATTAACAATCACGCGCTTGCAGTAATAAAAAATTACATATTTTCATCGTAGGTCTAAGTCTAATCCACAGACTGCAGATTGTGGGAAACAAAATCATAATGTTGAATATTTACAGCATATTCTTGGTTTGTCATTTAGCAGTCTCATATCCTGTGTCTTTGTTCTTGATACGCGTTGTTGCTATGTCGCTCTGTCTTTCTGTCCTACTTCTGAAAGGCTTTAATATTTTCCGTTCCTCCATAGATGTTTAACTTACCGTAATATAATTGTATTTACAAGCCATACTCAGACTATTTAAACTCCCCTGATTCTTCTTGCAGAACCAACAGACGACAATGGTGCAGGTATGAAAACAGTAGATTTGATAACATCAAGTAAGTTCGGAGAGGTTTTCAACAGAATTTCATATTTTTAGTGTGTTCGTTATCCATGTACAACGTGATATTAATTTATGAAATTTGCATCGTTAACAATAAGGAATAATACAGAGGTTGTGTTGTATGGTCTTGCATTTGAACACAGTAGACTTTAATTGCTTGGCGCACCTCTTGAGTTCTACCGCTAATGGCCACTTTTGACAATGCATGATATCACACACACACACACACACACACACACACACACACACACACACACACACACACATATGCCCCCATATACACACACATACACACCTCACACACACATACATGCACACACATACACATCCACAACACATACCCCCATCCCCCCACCCACACACACACACATACATACATGCACCCACAGACACACACATTAACACACACATATATACACACATACATACACACACACATACATATCATAATTCTTTATTTCCCAAAATACTGTGCCATGTACAGACATAATATAGTAACACTACATCTATAAGGAAATTGTTGCTGTGCTGAGTTTGAGTGATGAGCTGGATGACCTAGGAGTGGAAGCGGTCTGTCGTTAATGTTATGGAATCCATACGATGATGATAATGATAGTAGGGTTACTGATAATGAGGGATGATAGACATAATGGTGAATGTGATGGTAACGATCGTATGCTACTCAGTTTTCCCTGAGATGTTTTTTGCACCGTTCTTTCCATGCCTGGTGAGAAACAATTATAGCACTGATGCTGCAATAACCACATAGAAATTTTGCTTCCGATTTACATATGTTCAGTTTCATTAAACCAGCTCTGAACTTGTTATGAACAATGCCGAGTGCACCAACAACCAAGACTATTACTTCACAGTGATAGCCCAAATTGTTTATCTCCATGGACAATGGGAAATATTTATTGAATTTTTCTTTATGGCATGTATCAATAAAGGCGTCAAATGGCACAGCAATTTCAATGACTTTGACCGTTTTGTGTTTGTCGTCAATGATAGTAATGTCTGGTCTTGTATGTGGGTGTTGGAATGTGTCTGGTCGTGAGTGATGGTTAATTCTAAAATGTCCATATTTAAGCACAGTGTCCTTCAACACACGTCTTTCTTTGTTGTTGACCATGACTTTGTGGTGTATAATATCTACGATTCTATTGTGTCTCTTCTGATAAATTGTCTTTTGTTTCGTGCATCCGTTCAATACGTGTGATACAGTTTCTGATGGATGGTGGCAGATCTTGCATGCATACATACATACATACATACATACATACACACACACACACATACATGCATACATACACACACATACACACACACACATACACACATATACACACGCATACACACATACACACACACATACACACACATACACACTTATACACATGCAAACACACACATACACATATATACACATATACACACAAATATAAACATATACATACACAAACATGCACACACACACTCACACACACACACACACACACACACACACACACACACACACACACACACACACACCAACGCAAGTCCCAGCACAACTCATAGAAGCACTTGCGCTCTCAAAGAACATAGACTACACCATATGCGCGCAGGAGAGAGAAAAGCTGTTGAAGCCTCTGATCTATAGAGCTAGTTAGTGCATAGACTACTTGTCATCTCAATGTACAACTGTTCATTGTTCATTGGGTATAATCCTGGGATTCACACAAGGTGTGCTTGGGTTAGGGTTAAGAGCAGGTTTAGACAAGACAAAGCACTCTTGAGAGAATCCTTTCAACTTGAACGATATTTAGGAATCTTGTCCTTTTCCTATCATCGCTCCTAACCCTAACTCTGTTCTTAACCTTATCCCAAGCATAACATTGTGGTAATCCCAGGATTTCACTGATTGGACCTAAAATACTCTTAAAGTGAGTGGACAAAGAGCTGACTTCCCACCCGTGTAACCTGTGTAGTGTGGACCTCATGGAATGTCCTATAGAAAGCAACAGTGAAGCTATCAAAGTCCATGCAATAACTACTAATGTTCTACAGAGAATGAGTATTAAAGGGGGTCAGGGAAGGGGGAACGAGGAGAGGAGAGATCAGGGCTATGTTTGTTTGGTTCCTGCTATTTAACATAATGGGAAGCCACACCCCTTCCTTAGTAAAAGGAATATCAGTCTAGAGACCGATACTTGGCAAGCCAGGAAAACCGAGACGAATGCGGAGGAGATAGGAAACAATGCTTGACTTGCCAGTGGTATTTGCTATACTTATAGCTTGCCTCTTTCATAAGCATATCAACCACCACTGACTCTTACCACATCCTCCTCAGATGCAAGGCCACTGACAAGATGTTCCACTAACAAATTTGAAATTGAAGATGATTTCCGCCGTGTTGGTGAGCTTTTTATTCCGGTTTTGTGCAGAAGGCGACACATTTTTAACAAACCTCTAGTGTATGTACACCCTTCCTCACCGTGAGTGGCGCGCACCAACCAAAAGTGTATTCTTTGCTATGGCCGGCTTACTGAATACAGGGAAAAGGTGAGGCTTACCGTTCTGTTATATTGCTCGGCCCAAACAAACGCAACCCTAATAATTATAGTGGTACGAGATTTAGTTGTGTTTATACCCACGATCAGATTTCCAGAACCCTAAGTGTGTGTGTGTGTGTGTGTGTGTGTGTGTGTGTGTGTGTGTGTGTGTGTGTGTGTATGTGTATGTGTGTTTGTGTGTGTGCGTGCGCGTGTGTGTGTGTGTGTGTGTGTGTGTGTGTATGTATGTGTGTGTGTCTGTGTGTGTATGTGTGTGTGTGTCTCTCTCTCTTTGTGTGTGTCTTTGTGTGTGTGTGTGTGTCTGTGTATGTCCGTGTGTGTGTGTCTGTGTGTGTGACTGTGTTGTGTATCTTTGTGTATGTGTGTGTGTGTATGTGTGTTTGTCTGTGTGTGTGTGTGTGTGTGAGACTGTGTTGTGTATCTTTGTGTATGTGTGTGTGTGTATGTGTGTTTGTCTGTGTGTGTGTGTGTGTGTGTGTGTGTGTGTGTGTCTGTCTGTCTGTCTGTCTGTGTGTGAATGGATGGGTAGGTAGATGTGTGTGTTAGGCATTCATAGCTGCAAAGGGCTCAATATTAATCTAAGGCTCTCAATTTTCCACTGAAACGGAGAAGTTCCAACAGTTTTTTTATAATGTTTCCCTTGCCTAACTTCCAAACTGTCTCCCCACAACCTCCATCACGTTATAGATTCTATTCAAATTATTTTTAATTTTTCTATGATCTCTTACACCATTTGTTCCCCGACTCACCCAACCAACCTAACCACTCCCACTCTGCTGTATAGTTTTTCATATTTCGACTTTCATTAGTACGGTATAAAAAACGATCAAAAAAGAAAAAAAAGGCAAGGCTAATCCCGGATGATAATGGCGTCAGCTTGGTTAATTAGTATGATGAACGATGTTTTATTCCACGCAATCACCATCTCATAACTGATGACTGTGCTTAGCATACACAAACATACCTCTAGCTATGTTAACAGTCCAACAGCTCACTTCTTCAGGTC
>JAWQUT010000168.1:1340776-1352217 GCA_033807755.1 Ellobium chinense
GGGGGGAAGGCGCATGCATTTTTATATTTTAATAAGAGGTGGGGGAGAGTCTTAGAATTCAATTATAGATACAAAAGCTCTATTTTTGCAACAGAAAGTTTCCGTTACGCCATGGGGAGTTTTTGGGGTATTTTTTATTTTTATTTTAATGAGACCATACTGGGGAAGGGGGTGAGCGGGAGGAGGGCCTTGCTGAGCTGTTCGGACACCATTTCCTTAGATAGTGGATGCCTGGTTGGCAGGCCTCTGAACAACACCAAATGAAACCCGGCATATTGGTATCAAATAATGCGTAATTTACGCATGTGATCCGAATTTATCATCAGATTTTGGACACAAAGCTTTGCTTTTACAAAATTTGTTGGAGATTTAATTCTGACAACGAACAATTAGATGTAGTTTTGTAGATCTTGTTTGTAAATTCATATGTGTGAAAGCATTTTATTCGTACAACACATAGCCTAGTCCTTAGTGAGTGAAATTTTATGCACTACAAATATACGTATAAAAACTTCATCCTGGTATTCACTAAATATCGTTGACCAAAGATAGCAAAACAATGTGAATTTGTCTCTTAACGACAATATTGCAAATTATTAGCGGTTGAGATACAAGCGAAAAAAACAGTCTGCTCTCTCAGTTAAATGCTTTTAAAATACTACGTTAACTCCTGTGCTTTGACGAAAACATAAGAATTCATTATATCATGAGGATAACTATGATGAAAGTACACTATTAATAAAAGAGCTATTGCCAAATAGCAGTATAGAATGTACATACGTGGCCGTTAACTATACTTGACTTCACTGGTGAAAGGATACAACTCTCGCGTTTCCATTGGAGATTGTAGTTTTAGCTCACAGCACCAAATAGCTTTAACAAAGATATGTCGCTGTATTAAGAAGATAGCGCAAAGCTGAAAGACAGAACAAATGCATTGAACAAAGGATCGCTAGGTTTTCTTGGGCTCTGTATATCTGGAATGCTGTTATATATTTTCTTTATGATTCTGAGCTAAATTTTACCCGGCACTACGCGGGTTGCACCTAATGACGAGCCGCCATTGAGATCTGCAAGGAGTAAACACACTGAGTGTGAGGACAGATAGATGTTCGTTTCGATGGTGATTTTGTTCTTTTTCTTGTTGTCATTGCGGTTGCTGTTGTTGTTGTTGCTACTGCTGCTGTTGTTGTTGTTGTTGTTGTTGTTGTTGTTGTTGTTGTTGTTGTTGTTGTTGTTGTCGTTGGCAAATTTTATTGTTATCACTTTTTCAAGATGTAAAACGTGAAGCAAATCATTGCGGTTGCTGTTGTTGTTGCTGCTGCTGCTGCTGCTGCTGTTGTTGTTGTTGTTGTTGTTGTTGTTGTTGTTGTTGTTGTCGTTGACAAATTTTATTGTTATCACTTTTTCAAGATTTGAAAGGTGAAGCAAATCTACCAGACGTCCTCTCAAAGTATGGAAAGTGACATTAGGAAGAAAAATAGCCGCTTTGCGTAGCCTATGATGCAGGTTTATCTTCCTGGTGACATCTGCGCTATGCTCCTGATATGAACAAACGGTTTACTTGCGCCATTGTAGCGATACTTCGTCAGTATGACTTTTTGAAGTCCTTTAGGGAAGACGGAAATCCCCTTTCTGTTTATTTGTTTGTTCGAATCTTTCTTTCTTTTTTTAAAATTTCTTTTTTCGTTCTGTCTTTCTTTCTTTCTTTCTTTCTTTCTTTCTTTCTTTGATAAACCATTGTAATAATTTCTGCAAAGTGCTTCCATGTTGACTGGTCCAATTCACGAAAGTATTGATCGGTGTTTATGGTGTATCTTGTTGGACGAGTCATGCAAGAAAAAAAAAAGCGACTGAGTATCCTTGTTTATGATTTCCCTGCTGGAGTAAGGCCACGTTATCAGTGTTTATGGCTTACCATCTTTAGTGCGAGAATCAGATTTCGTCTTTCTAACTAACGCGTGATACGATGGCCGATTTCATCGCCACGCTCCATCAATCCAGAGAAGCTAATGACAGACTAGATCACCCAGTATCAAGCGCTCACACTTGAAAGTAAGCCGGCGAGGTGTAATGGGGTACTTGGGTACTTAGATTGGTAATGCAAAGACGTCGTCTAGCGGTTTTGCCATGCTGGAACTAAGCGGCACGAGAGTTTGGAAATGTTAGCAGCTGTGACAGGAGTTTCATGCTGTGAGCAGTCAGAGACTAATGTCGAGGTCCACTAAAAGTGCTGAAAGCATTGTTATTCAAACGACAAAGAGCGTTTTAACCTCACCCTGCCCAAATTCCAGATCTCCCAGCACTCATGCATCGGTCCCATTTGTTCGAAGATTTACTGACAGAAAAAAAAAATTGAGCTTTGAGAATATGACAAAAAAAGTGGAGGGACATTAGGCGTCCTAGGTTTATCCAAGTCGAAGTTTAGAACTCAAGCAGCCCGTTCTTTCTTCCATCTTCACTCCAAAAGCCAGTCATTAGTCTCCTCGGTTACTATACTCACATTTACAGCCACACAACTAGAAATTAATGGACACGGGAAGCTTTGTGGTATGCGTTTTATTCTTTACTTCATCGTAAGGTTGTAGACACAATCTAGAAGATATTGTCGACTTAAAGTAAATATGGGCCTACATATCAAGATAAAATATAACCTAGATTCTCATTATGATATTGTAACAAATAATGTCATTTGACAAAGGAATAATAGATAAGAGAGGCCATATAAACAATGTAAACGTTCTATTGTTCTTCTCTTCTCATCAGTATCTGTAAGAATATTATCTTCCATTCTGTGACAGTTTATCGTAAGGTTTTTGATGTGCATTGCGCATATATTGTCAGGATGCTTGCCAACAAGTTAATCTTTTCAAGACGAGGTTCAAAGTAGCTCACTACTTAAAGCCATCGAAAAGCAGATCTTAAACAATCTCTAATTTTTCAGCAGTTCTACACTTTTATAATCTGAGTGATAAACAGTAAGTATTTAGGTCAAGTTATGTCAGGAAAATTTTGAAATTCAGTGGATTTCGTTAAGACCCGGCAACACAGTAAAGATCGGTCTACATCATTATTCCTGTACTGTTTTTAATAGGCTCTTGTATGCATCGGTAGTGCTGCGCAGCTGCGTGAAATTGACGCTTGCAAAAAGACTGTGCCTGGATTCCAAGAGACTGCTGTCACTTGTTCAGTAATTTCCAACCCGACCAAGATCGCCGCAGCCCTCATACATGTAATACTGTGGAGAGATAAAAAAAACAGCGATAGCTCAAAACTGCAGACGACCCAATCCACTCCTTCTTTCCGCATGCAAAATAACATATTATCACAAATGATCTAGACAAGGTCTCTCTCTTTTCTGACAAAATCCGAGAACGAAAAAAAAACAACAACCTGATATGTATGTGGTACGTGCAAATTAGTGATGATGTTATCTAATACATGTACATGCCAAATACACGCCCTTGTGCGTGAATTTAGACTAGACTAATCGGAGACTTCAGCGCGTTCAAATAGTAGTTACGATGAGAAACGTCCTATATTCAAAGGCAAATTCCAGGTTTTATAAATATATATCTAAAGATACATTTTTATAATAATGAAAAATGCCTATCATAGTGACAATCTAAGAATTAGTCTCAAAATTTAGGTGAACACCTATGACTGAATGCTGCATAGTTCTCTCGGAATTCTTTGCACAAATTTTCCGATAGCATCTTACATTGATACACTAGAAGCTCCTTCCATGAAATCCGCAACACTCCCAGCAATATCTTGTTTCCAGATGTTGGTTTTAGAAATAATTAGAGAAGGCAGTTTGAAAGTAATAGGGAAGCTACAGATAGAGTGAGCTAAGCAAGCGTTGCAGTTGGAGGAATCGCAGACGAAGAGTATAAGATGATACCACCGATGAAGGAAAGGTAATAGCAAACAGTCATACCCTGTCGACTTTCCCAGTGAAACCTTTGAGAAGCGTAAGACCACACCTGGTCGAGGCAATATGGGCTGCAAATATGATTTTAAAAAAAGAAATTAAACTGATGAAATACAAGATAACCAAGTTTTATTATGATGGTGATGACATCAACAATGAAGATGATGACAAATTGGGTTTCAGATTTAGATATGGCCTGTAAGCTTGTAAAATGCCTTTGAATTATGAGTAGCCAAGGTTATTTTCACGAGCTTACATATCGTCCATGATGTGACTAGATTAAAGTGTCTGTTAAACTATAATGCATCATCTGGTCAAAATGTTACTACAGAAAGTCGCCATTTAATGCGGGAAAAAAATAGTCAATTCAGTTTTGCTTTCATCATGTGAATCATGTTAACTGGCGCGTGCTGTTTCTATGACAATGGGGTTGTAAAGCACTCACAGCTGCTGGTCAATCTTCTCCGTTAAACCACGCTCTCGCCATTTCACGCCAACCTAGGTAACATTCGACATGGCAAAATGACCACTCTGAACTTCCAGATAGAGAGCTTATAACACAAGGCTGCGTTTGAGAAGCTCGTTGGTAGAGGATGATGTTAGGAGCACTATCAGTCTCTAAGAAGCTGACACTCCAGGAGTTCATGATATTTTGTAGTAACTGTTTTACAGTATAAGAATACAACACGTAGAATATCCAGTTGGGGACTCTGATAGAGATTGTCAACCATATGCAACACTTCAAAACGAATTGTGTTTAAAATAATTTAGTGTTTCCTTTCCTCTCTCCTGAAAAATCCCCTTGTCAAGTTAAATGAGGTTCCACCAGGGCACCGACAATATTAGTGGTGGGACGATACCTTAATTCTTAGGTATCGCACTCTACATGCTCAAAGTAGGCTACAGACAGTATGCATTTTAAACACAGCATAGAGTGGACATTTTGAAGCGTTTTGATATCCTTTGATCCTTTTGATGCATATCGACGCTAGTCACAAGTAAATGTAAGTCTAGATCAAATAAACTATCATCGCTAATATCGAAAATATCGAAATATTATCGAATCTCGAGATCTTGAGTTTTGATTATAAAAAAACATCGACAATGCTGAGCATCGACTGTAGCGATACTCAGAAACGGTATTATATTATAATATTAATATTATTATGTTTACGGCAAATATTGACCAACATAAGTGATGATGACTTACTCCCAACAACAGCACTGGCGGTAAGTGGTGAGCCATTTCCTTTAGGGCTGGTACCAGCGGAACCTCTGTCGTAAAGAGTGCCGTAAAGAGTGCCGTCAAATTTGAGGTCAACTTGCACCCAGTTGTTGGCATTCTAGGGAATAAAATGGAGACCATTGACGCCAGGAAACAAGCATTGGAAATTTACCGAAGGGGGCCGTGAGGGAGGAACGAAAAGAGAAAAAAATATTTCAAAGTCCAATAGCACCAAGAATTAAGAGATAAAATTTCGCAATGGGATACTGAGAAGGCAGAGTTGAGAGAGAGAGAGAGAGAGAGAGAGAGAGAGAGAGAGAGAGAATCTGTAGGCCTAGTTGTTGAAAGTTTCAAGGACCTAGGTGCTACACGTTCATCACTGCAGGAAAAAAAATAAAATCGCACATCAATACAAAATTACTCTCTCTCTCTCTCTCTCTCTCTCTCTGGTTCTCTCTTTCACTCTTACTCACTCTTTCACTCTCACTCACTCACTCTCTCTCTCTCTCTCTTTCTCTCTCTCTCTCTCTTTCTCTCTCTCTCTCAACTCTGCCTTCTCAGTATCTCACTGCGAAACCGGGCATGGGTGGGGCAGGGTGACGTGACTTCTGTTTCCCTCCTGCAAACAACAAATAGATGTTACCTGCAAGTTTAGTGAGCCAGTGGCGGTTCCACTGATGAGAGTCTGTGAGAGGACACTTAGGGTTGTGGTGCCGACGACTGAGGCCTGCAGTTGGACGGTGTTTCCAGCTGAAAACATGAAGTGACCAGTAATAAAATGGGTCAACATTAACGGGTAACAAGGCGGGAAGGGCGGGAAAGGAAGAGGCTATGGTTGCCATCGTGAGGAGGGAACACTAAAAATTCAGAACATTATGATAAGAACTCAAAAAATATGTTGTAGGTGCATTTTAAACTGACAATACATTGAGTATGTCATCCTTGCTTTTGTTACAGCTAGATCTACCTGAAGAGTCTACCGAGTAAAAACCCAAACTATTCTGTAAGCTAACGGGTTTGCGCATAGCAGCAGGCTCTGTCATATCCTATGTTGTTATTACCATTATACAGTATTCACCAGGGAACGCTCAGAATGATGTTGACGACCATGATGATCATGACGACGACGATAATGATGATGACGACGACGACGAAGTTGTTGTTGATGATATGATGATGATGATGATGACGACGACGACGAAGTTGTTGTTGTTGATGATGATGATGATGATGATGATGATGATGATGATGATGATGATGACGACGACGACGTAGTTGTTGTTGTTGATGATGATGATGATGATGACGACGACGAAGTTGTTTTTGACGATGATGATGATGATGAAGGTAATGATGATGATGGTGGTGACGACGATGATGACGACGATGGTGATGATGTCGATGATAATGATGATGATGACGACTCACAGTAAGTCACATTAACCTCTAGAGTTGGGGAGCATACGTTGTTGTAGTTGTTGGTCAGCAGGGTGAAAGTGTTTGAGGTCTATCGAAACAGAAAGGATTCATTATTTGACAATATCGGTGGCACCGTTGCCGTTCGTCATACCTAGACTTTTTAAAAATACTGAATTTTATATTCTCGACAAAATTTTTTTTCGATTTTTACCTCCACCGAAGAGATATTGAAAGTTAAAAACCAACCTTAATTAAGCTTAGCAGAAAGACTGGGCTTGTTAGAATGAACTTTATAATGCTTTAACAAAACTACAGGGACTCTGATCGTTACTTCTGTTGCGAAACATACAGGTTTATTGTGGCAATTTACCATGTGACTAGGCCAGTCGAACACGTCATTTTATGTATAAGAGGCAAATAGTGGCCTTATTGTTTTTTTTTCAGCTCGGGAAATTGTCCAACGTGACTGACAGCTGATGATGACACCCGATAATGGAAGAATAAGGCTGTTATTTGTATTTTATCACGGTTTTGTCTCATCAAGAACTTCCTAAACCATCGGGCATTTTGTTGTTTTTCAAAATGATGTTTTTCAAGGGAGATAACCAATATATTTACATTGCTTTGTATTAAAATGATTTGCAATGCATGTCGTTAAAACATCAGTAATATGTATGCCCTAATATTTGGAAATATTACACTTATTTCTGAGGTTTACGTAATATCGAGATTTACATGTGCAATGAAATGACATGATAATAATACATAAGCCAATATAAAAGTTAGATAAAAACAAGTAATACATGTACTTATGAAATGCTTACTCAGTTTCGAGGTTCCACTGTATTGATCAATCTTCATTTTTTTCTAAATCCATAAGTTTGCGTTAGTCTTCGTACATCACGCACTATTTATTGGCGGAAAGAAGTAGTGTGTTTGGGCAGACTCGAATCCTGCAAGGTTCGAATCCAGAGTCAGCATTCGATTGTTTCCAATCCGGCTCGAATCCCGATAGGAAAGGGGATATTTATGGAATTTGGGGTTGCACTTCTAAAGGTGACAAGAAAAACACCACTAGTTTCAAAATGGGATCGGATAAAAAGTATTTTCATTTTAAATAAAGCTCAAGGCTTTAACGATTTCTTGCTTTAATTTCCTGTGAACCGAAGGATTCGAATCCAGACCAATTGTAGTAAGAGGATTCCATGGATTCGAGTCCAGATTCGATTTCATCATTATAAAGCAGCCTCAAATGTAATAGAATATACCTCGACTCATTTTCTATGCTATGTCTACAGTCCCATTGGTCATCGACTTTGTTCGTTAATTACGTTTTCTCTTGTCGGAGAAGTGTGCCCGGCGCTTCTTCCTCCATTTTCTGTATAAAGAAATGGGTCCTGCCATCGAATGCTTGCTAACTGTGGATGTTGGCGCCCACAAAAGTATATTTGTAAAATTAACTTTTCTTCATTGTCACATCGGAGGTGGAATATTATTCAGTATTTTAATGATAGATTGCACCGCAATTTCAGACTGGCTTCTCTAACATGGGTGAACTTAAACAGAGGAAACATAAACATGCAAAGTAACCAAGCAAGCAAGCAAATAGCCGTGCATTCAATCTTACCGTTGGGGTTTGGTCTCGTTGAAAGAGGATTGAATGGCCAACTGGTGGAGTCAAAGCGTTTTGCAGGGCGTAGTAGCCGTAAATGTAAGCAGAACCACTGTTGGGATCAGTCCTGAAAGAATACAAAGTCTTCCATCTAAAGCAGTACACATCGGCTTGTTCATCATGCAGACTTATAGGCCTTAGGGATTTTTTGTGTGCACATAAATTTATGTTTATGATTATGTATATATATTTATATGGGTTTCTCTGTGTGTATTTATATGTGTTTAGGTGTGTGTAAGTGTATGTGCGTATATGTGTGTGTGTGTGTGTGTGTGTGTGTGTGAGTGTGTGATGTGTGGTTTTGTGTGTGTGTGTGTGTGTGTGTGTGTGTGTGTGTGTGTGTGTGTGTGTGTGTGTGTATGTGTGTGTGTGTAGATGTGATTGTATGCCATATTTGTACTTGATCACCTTTATGCTGTGCTGCACCTGTTCAGAGCAAAATTCCATAAGGATTATGTCAGGTTATCTAATCTTATCTTATCTTATCTTATCTCATCTTATCTCATCTTATCTTAATGGTAATTTGCTGGATAGTGTTTTGCGAGTATCAGTGTGTTCTTTCCCTCTTTTCCACTGTGCTAAGGCTCTTTTACGCCTGCCGAATCCTGCCGTAACATGAATAATGAGTGCATTGTCTTTTCCTTTATTTCTACACAAAGTATGAGGCGTCCTTCTCCAACTCTATTGTGGTTCAGTGTTTGTTTGCTGTTTCTTGTTGCAGATGTCATGACATTAGAGATATCAGGGCAATCCTTTTCTTTGAATTATGACAGAAAAACTAAGAGCGGACAAATTATTTATGATATAATATGCACAAGTGAGCTAACTTTCGACGTTATGTCAAGAATTCAAACCTTGAGCACTTGAAATTTTACAGACATAAGCAGATGAATATTATCTTCTAATGCTGAAAATTTCAAATATATAGGTGTGGGGGGGGGGATGACGGAGAAGAGAGTAAGGGCGTTATACACAAAGGAAATAAGTCCTGCGATTTCATGATCAGTTTATCAGATTTGCTCTGCAGTGCTCATATTTCAAGAGATAGCGACAGGAGATTGTCGGAGAGAGAAAAAGGGGACTGTGGAACCGTGCTCACGTAATATATTGCACCCCACACGTTAAAATTAGATTTAGGTCAAAGGAAATTTTATATTATCTCGTTCAGAATTTTAGGCCAACAAAATCAGAATTCTTGTCCGGACTTTAAACCTTGAGTTTGCGACAGTGCGTGTATTATGTGCACTTTCATTCTTCCGTTTTTTGGTGCTGAGAGAAAAAGGTGCAGCTGGTCTCGTTTCTCGAAACCTCAAGTTTGTGGACTACAACAGGTTGGGTCAATACTGACGATATTAAGATAAGAGTTACATACCTGAAAACTGCTTTACCATCAACAATAGCCACGCCCACTGACTTGAACTGATAGGGTAGGTCGATGTTTCCCATCTTCTCAGAGGTAGCATGCAGAGGCAAAGACTCGAAGTCCATCTTCAAACTTGCTCTGCATTCTGAGTCTACATATTTAGTAAATATTAATCAATTACTTACACTAGATATACATATAAGTGAAAAAGTGTACATGCAAGAACCAATGTCCCTCACTGGAATATGTTGGGTGAAATAAAAAAAAAAAAGGTAACCTACCTGACTCTGTGACGTTAATAGGTTTTGATAGAGGAAAATCTCACAATACGGCCCTTGTGTCTCAGTTTTCTTCTCCCCACCCTCCGTCTCCTACTTTCCTAGTCTTCCACCCTCTCAAATACTTTACATCTTCAATACTTAAAAGCTCCTTTCCCCTACCCTATCTTTCTTGCGTATCTTCAGGACAGCGGGTCAATCACCAGTATATGCCTTGTTTTATATTCTTAAGACTTAATAATAATAGTAGGAGGAAACAGCAATCAGCACAGGCTTCATCTACGTGATCCGTTTTCCCCTGCTTCTCTCAAATTCTGCACCTACTGTCAGGGTTGTCAGACTTTTTTTTCGGGCCGGGCCCAAATCGCATATGAAAAAAAAAACGCCAAAAAAAGGGCCAAGTTTGGAATGACTGGCTGGGTCAAGATTTAACATAAGACAGGAAGTTAATTACGAAGTGTCTATACTGGATACACATTGGTATCATAATTATCATAAACCTTTCTACATACATCAGAGCAACATAAGAAACTATTGTTAAATGGAAACAATTTTGGGATCCTTCTTTGATTGGAGCACATCGGGCAATTATGATAGAAGCCCGACCGCTTGAAATACGAAACAGTATGAGAGATGTAAAAGTATTTTACGTATAGGACATTAGTAAGTTTTGATCTGAAATCCGTTGGAGAAATTAAAAGAGTCAGTAACGTCCATGGGAGCTAAGGGCTTTTAAAAAGAGCCATAACTCTGCTTTTTGGTTCCGAAAGAGCCAAATCTGGCAATTCTGCCTTGTATTCCTTTTAATCTTAGTTCCGCTTTCTTTCCTTCATCCTCACCAACAACTTAGAACTCGAGAACGAGTACAGTTTTTAACTGCCTAAGAGACTTATCTAATTATTCGTAGGGTCGGCAGTCTGATAGCTGGGATGACTGTAAATCCTCCTCCGTCCATCCTCTTTCCCATACCCGCCTCACTCTCTCACCCACGTTCTTCTTCTCATCATCATGCTATTCCCTGATCCTTACTTAATGCCGTGTTTCCTATCCCCCAGCCTTTCAAAAATCCCGACTGAAAAATAAGTTCATCATCACCTCCCGCTCCATCATCACTCTTTGAGCCCCGGCCAAGCCTATGAACATGAGAATACGAACCCAATACTTTGTTCTCTGCCAGTCCCATCGATAGTGGGCACTCTTGTGACAAAGTGCTGCATTGGCACGCAGTCCGATTATAGGCCGTTCCATATGGACATGGGCGGGACTTGTACACTCGGCCGTCTGGGAGTCGGGTATCGTATACACAAGGGTCGCCATTTTCACTCTCATAGTCAAGGCATGTCCAGGGTTCTGTGAAGAATTGACACCTTGCAGAGAACCTTTTATGTTTGAAAAACATATGGCAATAGGCCCAGAGAGGCAAGAAGTCAGGACAGTTAGCCACCAGCCAGCGAGATAGACTTGTGCCCGAGGAAAGAAGAGGAGCTGTCAGTTATTTATCACATAAGAAATCAAAACTGAGTAGGAGTTACCCTTCTCTCCCCCCCCCC
>JAWQUT010000168.1:1354865-1371298 GCA_033807755.1 Ellobium chinense
TACAACAGAGAAGGTGCAAGAACTAAAGAATCAGTGCAATCTGTAAAGCCACATGAGCGCTCTATGAGTAGATATGGAATAGGAAATTAGAGTAGATGTGGTACCGTAAGTTTTTATTGTATTGTGTTCAGACATGACTTCGTCGTCGCAGTTGGGGTTGTTATTTTTAATTGCTGTTGTGATACTCTGCTTTCATTCTCTCTCTCTCTCTCTCTCTCTGACTTACAAAGTTGACGTTGGATAATGATGCCCTGTAATCAGGCCATTGAACACTTTATTTTACAAAATAGCTATGTTCTAACTTCTTTAAATACTAGATAATCACAGTGAACTCACCGGGTGCTGGTCCTGGGGTCAACTGTCCGTTCACGAGAGCAAACAGCAACAAGATGCCAACTGTCGGGGCTAACAACGCCATTTTTCGATGAGTAGTGGAGCCTTAATTGTGTCCTTTGGTGGGGTGTTTTGAAAGCTGTCTGAATTGGAAAGACAAAATAGGAAAAATAAGTATAGAATGAACCCTATGCTGCACACTGGCAAGGAAGGAGCTGGCGTAGTTCATTGTTACTATTACACCAAGACCATTGGCATGACAGTTTGCTACACACAGAGCACGATTAGTATTTTCACTTTGTCTGTTACACTTAGATTTCTAATTCATCTCTAAATAAGCTTAATCTGCTTACTTTTACATGCAAGAAAAAAAATGCTTAATTTCCTTGTTTTTACACGCAAAGAAGTAAAATGCTTAATATGCTTGTTAGACTCCCGAACTTGCTTGTTGCACCCAAAGTTGCTTAAATTTGCTTGTTAGACCTAGAGAGCTAGCATCTTTCCTTTTGTTTGTTGGGCCCTATATATGGCAAGCGTTATTCACCTGCTGGATTCAGCTTACATTTTCAAGCATAATTCTGCGTGATTTGCGTCTAAGGCCACACGGGTACCGATATGAATAGGTTTATTGCTAGAGCCTAAGTAGAAAAAAAACGTGAGCAAGTTTATGACTAAAATAATGATTCACTGGGCATACTTTACGTTTTGTATTTTAAACCTATTCTTGACGCCTTGAGTATCATTACACATAGATCTTATCTATGTCTTAGGCTTAAAACATGAGCGTAAACCGTAGAACTACTGGAAAGGCTCATACTATTTTGTGCATACCATAATATGCATGTCATTGGAGCAGACGAAATAATTTGACATTTAAACCCAATATGCTGGTACTAAAAAGCACAGTGCCCAGTTTCAAAGCACAAGTACAGTGGTTTTCATTTCGACTTGCTTCCAGCTGGGACCATGTTAAACACATGATGACTACTCTAAACTCAGAGTAGCTGGTATAATAGGTTTGTTTCATTGTTTTTATTCATATAGGCATTACCTTTTGACCAATGGGCCGTTATTTAAAACCATCATCCTTGAGACATGGAATGCCTGCATTACTAAGTACAGTGCTCTTAGAACAAAAAAACAACAACGATCTTTTTGTATAAGAACCTCTTCTTACCAGTACTATCTTGTGGCCTAAGACGCAAATCACGCAAAATCATGCTTGAAAATGTTAGCTGAATCCAACAGGTAAACTACGCTTGCTATTGAGTCCAACAAACTACGGAAAGATCTCTGGGTCTAACAAGCAAATTTAAGCAACTTTTGGTGTAACAAACAAGTTCGGCATATTAATACTCTAACGAGCAAATTGTAAGCGGCGACTATGGTCGCCATTTAATATTGTGAGTACGGTGCAGCCATTATTCCACCCTGTGACTTTGAACACCGCGGTAATTCCACATCAGATGCATCAGTCTTCACTAAATACCAAACCTCAAAATAAAACAACGAAAGAGCATTTGTCTGATAAGAATCAGCCATATGCAGCAGCAGTAATTTTTTTGGTAATGAACACAGATCCGTCGAAACTTCCTGATTTTTCTTGGCATTCACAATGTTTTTCTGTGAACACATATGAATGCTGCGACAATCATCATCTTTTCTTCATTAAAAAGTAATATGCATTCCAATGTCGTGATGAGAGAGATTTCATCGGGAAATTTGTAGGGCTGGCAGCTCCGATCTTTGTGAGTCGTTCAAATCTGGCTCGACTAAAACGTTAATCTTGTCACACTTTCTCGCGACGTTATCGTGATCTGAGTGTCTCAGCTTCTACAATGCAAATTAAGTGAGTTTATAATAGATTGTAGTGAAAGAAAGACAGAGAAGGGTTAGCGTTGCCTGCAGGAATGTGGTGGAAGGAGGAGGAGTATGACCGAGCGACGAATTTTGGCAATGTATCGTCAATGTTAATTGGTTGACAAAGGGCTATGACTTATCAGCCGTTGTGAATATGTGTCAATATGTAAGCAACCACGGTATGAGGTTTACTTACAGAGGAACAGACAGATCCTACCCTATGTTTTCGTGGTTTTCAGTATACTAGCTTCAACTTAGCGCTGTCACATGTTTCATAAGACTTTATCTATAGTAATACTTCTCATATTCCTACGAATAAAACTTATGAAAACGAGAAATGAAAACTAAACATAAAAAATGAAAGGGCCCTCAAAGACCAATAAGAAAACCATAGCGGTGTGGGAGAAGAAAGAGGGGAATGGAGAGCTGCGAGGCAGAAGGAAAAAGAGAGGTGCACACCTATCTGTAGAGACTAGCGAGTGTCAGCCACAAGGAAGGTGAGTTATGGTGACACAGTGTCATGCGAGTCGCCTAGCTCGATCCGATCTCTTGGCTGCATTACCAGACTTTATCGTGGATTTTCTTTCCCTCACCAACTGAAAAACTCAGATCGGAAAAGATCGAGCTTTTAGTCGATTCTTGCGATCCATGACATGAAAAGAGACGATCTTTCAAAAAATGAATTGCCCATCACTAGTATGGAGATGTGAGGCAGTTACATCTGTTCGACGGTAGCGTCTCCCGGTTGTTGTCAACTTGCGGAAGAATTCGAAAGTCGCTTTAAAGGGAATGGGGTAGATATTTGCTTCACAGCCTAAAAATGTCCACATTAGGTTTTTAAAGACTTTTAACCGCGAATATCTTCCTTTTGCCTGATCATTTCTGAACAAAAAATGCCGGGATGGATTTTCACCCTCTATAGTTGTACTGTGTGACGTCATAAGCGAGAAAAACTGGCAGTGGATTTGTGCAACGAATGCGCACTGTTTAAACCAAAAGAACTACCATTTTGAAGGGTTAGCGTGTCAATGAGAATTGGTTCGAAGCTCGCTTCACAAGAGTTTTCCTCATCGTCAAATTGCTGAGATGAACGCAATATGAAATCGGAACCATTATGTTTGAGCCCTTACTTTAGCGTGTGACTCTGGAATCCACCCATGCACTGTCTGGTGTTGTGTATGATTACGCGTCTCTTAAACTCAAGCACATGTTTGAAGGTGTGGCGCACAGTACAGTCCATCCTTGTATTAGCATGGGCACTCATTCTATGAATGGGACTAAAATAAGATTGTTTGCTACTTGGAGATCCTTGCACTATCACTGTGGTGCAGTAGCAAAATAGTGAACGAATTAGTAAGGACAAACGGGTGGAAAACACTATACAACATATTAAAATACTTTTATGGAGCCACAGAGGAGATACTTCAAAAAGGCGTCAACCATTATTGCCGATCGCACTCTAGTATTTATTTCCGTTCCATGAACAGGAATCTCTGTCTGTCTGTCTGTCTGTCTGTCTGTCTGTCTGTCTGTCTGTCTGTCTGTCTGGCTGGCTGCCTGTCTGTCTGTCTCTCTCTGTTTCTTTCTCTGTCTCTCTGTCTCTCTCTCTCTGTCTCTGTCTCTCTCTCTCTATCTCTCTGTCTTTCTGTCTGTCTATCTGTCTGTCTGTCTGTCTGTCTGTCTCTGTCTCTGTCTCTCTCTCTCTCTCTCTCTCTCTCTCTCTCTCTCTNACATTTTCCATCCAACATTTAAGCTAGTTCAGGAACTGAACAGAATCCACGGATGATTAAAATTTCAGTTTTTCCTGTTGATACGATACTTGATAGCCTTACGTGAAATTATCCAACTCGAATCACAGTAAACATTTCTTTCTTCTGACTTAATTCTTCTATAAGCTTTAGCCGAATTCACTCTAAAATCAAAACCTAAGCTATAACTCTCCCATTCTTACTTTCCAAAATTAGCCCTGATTAGTGCCTGTGCTTTTATGTCATGTCGAAATGTGTAGCGTACTGAGTGATGCAAGCAAAAGCTTACGTAATGTATGCTGTGATCTTGCATGATCTACAGACCACTGGCGCCCAGCGTGTGCAAGGCGGCGAGCTCTTGTAAACCAATCAGAGGCGATCAGGCGCTCCGAAATTTTAACTTAAATGGCGATTTGGCGAAACGAAGACAAAGGGAAGACATCGGCACAAACTTTGTAAACAAATTAATCAAATACTGCATCTTCGATGAGCTGACATTGACGCTAAGCCTATTTTATCTAATTTCATGCCGATTGACGGTTCCGATCGAATTTTAGGGTTAGCGGTTTCGGCATTTATTGCGTTCGAAACTAACGTGCCACGCCCCTGGTCTATTCTTATAATACAGATAAAGCTCTCGTGCATTTCTGTGCATTGCCCTTCCCTATGTATAAATTTACTCGTTAGACATCGTATGACACGCCTCGTGATGTGTTTTCTTGACCAAGGGCGCCTAATCGCTCGTCCACGGATGTAAAACGCCCCAAGTTATTTAAGTTAAGTCTAAATGCCCTATTTTATGCGGCGTCAACAATAACAATAACAATAACTTTATTAAGCTCATGTTTCGTACAATAAACATATGTCACGCGCTGTGATAAACCATCCACCCACCTTTCAGACACGGCATCCACAAGATTTCTGAACTGCACAATTACAGCTCGGCGTTCAGCAATATGTCCTTCCCATCCTATGTATCTGGACTTCCTAATTACATAGATATGGTTATACTTCACATAGGTATTTATAGTAGTTAAGCACAGAAAACTACAGAATATGAAGATAAGGCCGAAAGACACGCGGAGTGGTCATAATCGATCGGCAAGAGATAAATTTTCACTGATAAATTTTCTCTTCATCATAATTCAAAATATTACAACCTCGTGCCTGTCAAGTGGGCTTTATTTCCTTCTATTCCAGATTTCCCATGGGGAAATGCTTTAACGAGGTGACAGCGTGGTGGTATCAAGCATTCTCTACGTGGCAGGAAACACGTTGTGGAGCTGGGTTACTAAAATTGTGGTTGAGAGGGTCGTTTTTAGCTATTTTTAAGGTGTTAATGGTGACCACTTTCTTTATATACGATCTACCCGCTGAACGTTTTTGCTTCGCTATTCCAAACCTCTGATGCGATACCGCCCAGTATTCTTCCTGTAAAAAGACGTTAACCAGAAAGAATACAGTAGTAATTGTTAGAAATAGCCGCAGAGAGTTGATATCTCGCGTGTATAAGGTAAAAACCCACATTTCTCAAATTCATTCAGTATTTTTTGCCTGTTTTAGTATCGTGGTCGATAGTTGGAGCAGAAAATCCTCTTCGCAATCCATCACATAGCATATATACATACTCACACTTCCAAGTTGTGTCTTGGCTGAAAGTAGGTAACGAAAGCACTTACAAGCAATGGCCTAAATGCGAAAAGGCCCCTTGGAAGACTTGAAAAGCAGATTGCAGGACCTACGACGTAAGTGACCCGACTGCCGAGTGAGCCAACAATTTAAGGTCTTTCTTGAAAAGAGGGCGGAGCGACTGTCTATTCACAACTTTTGTTTACAGAGGTAAGGATATCCAGCGATGCACTGACTTGCAGTCCACTGAGAAAAGAGGAGGGGTTATCCTCCATTTGGGGTCCTTGATGTGGTCCCACGCCCTCCCTGTGCGGCTTTCTATATTTTTAACTATGTGTATGGGTGTTTGTGCGTGTATAGCAATACAATGAATCTATGTTTGATGTCTGGCGACTCAAAAGAATTGAGTACAAGGTATGAGTGTAGAGCAGAGAGAAACGTTTTAAACAGAAACGTGTTCTATGGAGTACAAAGTGAATCAGCGTTCACAAATTTCCAAAATATACAAAATAATCTCGCATATTTCCATCCTCATTCAGTGGGTTTCTCAGATGGAGGCACACAGTTTGATATTTGAATAAAAAAAAAAACACCATTTTGATAGACCCGTGTATCTGAAACCCTACACTGATTATAATTATCTTTTTGAGCCTTTATGACTGTGATCAATAAACAATAATAGTTCATGTATTCACTGATGTGAGGTATGCTCCACAAAAGGCTGAGGTCACACGGATCTGGTATACAGAGATGTAGAGTTAGTTGTGTGTAATGAAGTTTCTACTTGGATTAATTTTTTTACTGCTGCGAAGCAACATTGGTATTGACTTGCTTTATCTTGTCCAAGGTGACGGCGAACAATCAACAACATTCACTCTTATATCACTGAATATCCACCGCCTTAAAGTAAGAGATAGGAGAGAGCTCCATATTTAGTCTTCTGCTGATCAATTTGTTTTGCTTTTCGTGATATAAGCATTATATTGCAGACGATAAGTGCCACACCGGACAGGCAGGAATGATCGCCAACGCACTGTAGGGTTGACAAAAAGTATTATTCTAAAACAAGTCAATCCAGTCCACATGAGAATGGCCCTTTAATCAGTCTCTTTTCTAGTAGGCTAGCCTATTTTTCAAAAATTTCTCTGCTGCCTTTCCCAACCAACATGATTCCCTGTTGTCATTCTTACCGTCAGTTGCACGCCTAACCTGCCCTCATGTCACGAGGCGTAACCCACATCTCCCTATACATTTATCAACAAGCAAACTTCGCACTCGGCTTTCTATGACAAGGAATTCCTCTTGACAGACTCCGTACCACCTGGTGCCCGGATGGGCACCTCGCCCAGGATGACCAGTTTGGCGAGACTGATGCCAAATTTTGCACCTCTTGAAAAGGAAAGCAGTGACTTTCTTATGTATTTGATTGCAATATTATGTATTTATATGCATGATGCATATGATTCTATGTGTTTGTATTATGCTTGAGATGTATAACATTGTAAGCCTACTTCGTTAGAGAGCAAATACAAGTCGGCGCTTTTTTTTTTCCAATTTCTAGATGTTTGGCACCTAAAATTTAGATTGGCATCTTGGCATGTCGGGACATATTACAACCACTACTGCTCCTGTCACTGCTGTTACAGTAATAGCAACAACCACAACTATTATTTCTATCTGCTACATTCACTATTGTTGCTGCTGCTGCTGCTGCTGCTGATGCTGCTGCTGTTGCTCCTGCTGCTATTACTATAGCACGACTAGAAAAACGACTACTATTACCGCAACCTCTGCTGATGAGATTTTTCAATCTCTTTATTAGGCATTTTGTGATTTTGCCAATCATTTTCATAATGTATACATAATCAATATACATCAAATTAAAGAAAAATCTAAAAAAGAAACGAAAAGAGAATTGAAAAGACAGAAAAGATGTCAAGAAAGAGGAAAAAACTTGAAGGGATAGAGACTAAATATAAGAAGGAAAGGGAGCAGGCAAAAGACAAGCATGTCGATCCCCTCCCTCCCTCCCCCATCCTTCCACTCGCTTTCTCATCGTCACACACCCCCCGCTGGTTCTGCTCTTTCGCCCTGATGTAAGCAATGCCGTAGTCAGCCTGGATTCTCAATCAGAATAATGNTCATACTGTTTCAGGATACTCATTATCCATACAATAATACATCAACTCGTAATAGTAATAGACATCCACAAGCTCACATACACACGAACATACATACACACTGCCACGCACATACACACAAACGTACACACACACACACATACACACACATATATCCACACAACACTCTACACCATAATAAAATAATTAGGCTACATCATATTATCCAATATCTACATACACACCCACAAGCACGTACACTCACACGTACACACACATATAGGTCTACATCCACACAAGACTCTACATCTTAATAACATAAATAGGCTACATCATATTATCCAGCATATACATACCCCCCGTACGCGCATACACACACCCGCACACACACCCACCCATCAAACACACAAAAACTTTCTTCGTAATAGCATAAATGGCTACATCATAGTTTCCAGCACATATATATACCCTCCCACACGCGCATACACACACACACACACACACACACACACACACACACACACACACACACACACACACACACACACACACACACACACACACACACACANACTCACACACCCACACACACACGTACATACATACACCCACAAACCTTTCGTCCTAATAGCGTAAATGGCTACATCCTAGCTGATGAGAAATAATCTCCTTTTCACAGTCACCCTCCCAACACACCCCCCAAAAAAAAATGATGTTCAGTAGCAGAAATAGTTGTTGTTATAGTCGTTGTAGTTGTTTTGTTGTAGCAGCAGCAGACGCTACAGCAGCAAGCGTAGCAGTGTTCTTAGAGTAATGACAATAGTGTTAACAGCAGCTGCAGTAGCACTGGTAGTAACAGTAGTTATTGTTGTTGCTGTTGCTGTTGTAGCAATAGGAGGAGGAGTAGTAACACGGGTAGTAATATAAGAAGTTATAGTAGTGGTGTTGGGGCTGGTTTTGCTGTTGCTGGTTGATGTAAATATGGTAATGGTGGTGGTGTTTGTGATGATGGTGATGGTGGTGATTGTGGTGATGGTAGGAGTGGTATAGTATCTTTTGGAAAGGTCAATAAACCAGTAATGTAACTAAAATAGTTGCAACTATTAACTAATATGCTTTCTATAGACCATATTATTTCGTAAGAAAGTGGAAGTAATGAACCCAGCCAGCTGGAAGTCTTTCAATATGTATGTCCCAATTTGGCCTACATTATTATATTATATTTCTTTATCTTACCTAAAATTCGATGCATAAATTGAGTCAGATAACACATCAAACTGTCGGGCTCAACGTTCTGGGCGCAGATATGTAAAGATGCGTAGTATAGCTATTAGCATAAGCAACAAATGTGATGAATTGTGTCATAAAGAATGGCTATGAAGTGTATGTCGGGATCCAAACTGTCAATAAAGTGCAGGCTTCACTGACAGCCTGCCTCCCAATAGTATCTTGCGTCACGATATTCACTACGAAGAATACCGATATTAACACCAGAGGCAGGCTTAGGTGTAAAATACTGAATTACTGAGATCCGCAGATCCTTGTTAAATGATGAACTCAAGAGACTATTGGACTCAGTTTGCTGAATCTGTGAAAACTTGAAATTGCTGAAACAAGGACAAACCAGGCGTCTAGACCAGTCTATTTTACTCACTGGCATTGTAGTTTAATTGAAGAAACTGAAAACCTCTGCAAAAACTTAATTCTGATGAAAAAGTTTGGTCCTATTGGTTAATGAAATCTCTGAACTTGGAAGTGACAATATTCTGATACACCCATAAAATGTTTTATCACAATTCAACCAGAGGTTTTCATACAGAATGTTATATCATGACAAGGCATATTTTACAAAATCTATAAAATTTGCACATGGCAACATCCTAAGACATTGATAAAGGGGTCAGCTGGAGTTTCTCTGGTAACTAAAACCTCGTATTAGATCCATTGCACAGTGAACTCTGAGGTATCGTTGATGAATATACTGAAGATGACACGTATTTATTTATTTATTTATTTATTTATTTATTTATTTATTTATTTATTTATTTATTATTTAACTATTAATATGTTATTTGTGGTGGCACAATGTTTGGAATGCATGTGTCAAATACAGTTGAGCACACACACACACACACAAAAAAGTTAATCGCAGTTCAACCAGAGTTTTCGTAAGTTGTTGAAATCTGTCATCCTAAAATGAAAGTTGTTAACCATGAAATATCATAAGTAGTCACACTAGTGAAATCTGTAACACTTGAAATCAACAACAATAAAAAGTTAGTCGCAGCTTCTTTAGAGTGGTATCATAAATTTCTAAAAGAGGAAGTGCACAGGTCTAGATCTACCTGAGATCTTTAGTTATGAAGTCTACAATATTTAAGAATCTGTACAATCTTAAGAATGAGTGATTTTAATGATGAAGTTCACTTGTAATCTTCACCAAACTAAGAATAAAAGTGGTTTCTGAGCTAAACGTTTACTTTAAGAAAAGAGAAGATACACTTTTATTGTCCTTAATGGCACATTGTCTTGTTTACCTTTATAAAAAATACACAGATTAATAACTTAATATCTTAATCTCAGACCAACACACACACACACACACACACACACACACACACACACACACACACACACACACACACACACACACACACACACACACACACACACACACACATTTACACACACACGCGCGCGCACATACACACACACATACTCACACACACACACATTTGGCCTAGCACTTGCAATGTCTTCTGTCAAGCATGCAGAGAACTCATTTTTAGGCTGCCATTTAAGGTTTTAAACCTCTCCGGCATCATCACTGAAAGACCAGGGACATAAAGATAGTCAGACTGATGCACAACCCAGTCTTTCCTACCAGTTCTGAGAGAGAACACACAACTTACAACGACAGCATTCAACAGAAAGCAAGCAAAATCCAAAACAAACAAACGATGAAGAAGGAGAGAAGTTTGTATTGAAGCTTCGAAACAGGGATTTTGGTCAGCTGAGACTGCGCTCCCTGGTCATATCGATCCGGCCTTCGCAAACCACTTTCGCGTAAAAAAAAATAATACAAGATACACTATCTTTTTTCGGTACAATGAAAACAGATACGCATATACATTGTTCTTAAAGGAAGGTTGGAGGGTCCTACAGACTATGTTAAGCCATTTGAAACCCTCAGATTCGAATAAACAACCCATACGGTCACACTATGCAAAGTCCGAAGTTTTACACCCGCTATCGCGTGGCGGCCATGAGCTTATGTTAAATTACGTTCTAGCCGCACATCTAAGCTATCTAGCCTGTGCTCTGCGGACGGATAATACGTCGGTTTGAATCTTTTCTTCCACTGTACGCAGCAGATGTGTCAAAACAAAATCATGCTGAGGCAACAAAAATGCAGAATACTTTATCTGCCTTACATGGTTGGACTTCACTTTTGAATTTTGACGACTAGAACTTTAATTGAAAGCTGAATGATACACTGTCAGACAGAAGTGTGTGCAGCTGCTGGAACCTAAGTGACGTCATCAGTTTTGCCACAAGCCTCGTCTACTTGGGTAAGGGGAATAACTTTTAACGCTGGGGGCAAATCCCGGTCATTAAACACAAGGGCGTCGAAACAGAATGCTGCCCTTTCTTTGCGAAGTTGGTTCGGTTGATGCTATAGATAATTCTCATAGAGAAAAAGTATTGGCAAAAGGAATTTTAAAAATTTGGTTCCTTTTGTTTGGAGGTGGGAGGACCTTTAAGAGCCGTGACGAACAGACGTCCCGGCATGGCTGACTCTACCAACTTTATCAGGGAGAGTTACTCTCACAAACTCCATAATATGGTGTAATATCTATTGTGAAGAATAGCTTCATGAACCTCATCAAAGGGCAATTACGCCAACAAGGTAACGTCATATGAACAGATCGAATTGGTTAAGTGATATCAGAATTAGAAAATTATAGTCGCAGCGTCTTCCGCAATAAACCACTTTTAAAAGGAAAATGTGTATCCAAATGCAGGTTTTCTCCAAAAACTCATACCCACCATGTAATAAAAATGCGTTAATCTTGAGGATGAATTCTGCGCACTTAATACAAGACTAACTTTGGCGAGAAATTGTCTGTATAATCAATCATTCCAAAAACAACAGCATATCTCTAGATGAACAGCTTGGAGGCATGCTTGTGTTGGTGATAGAGTTTAAAAGGATAAAAGCTCACAGGAAAGCGTTCCTAGATGAGATTAATTTGTAGATTATGAGTACAAAATAGCAAAATGCTTTTGCTATTCTATATATTGTTGACTGCTGTCACTCAGGCCCTAAATTTCTTTGGCCATTCCCACTGACCAGTTGTGGAGATAAGCATCTGAGCCAAAAACAAAAAATCACTTTTAATAGCCCATGACATGTAGAGTTTTATGCTGTGTGCCCACGAAAACCCAGGCTATTTCCAGAGAACAAAGGTTAGCTCATTGGCAGGTCATATCTTTTTCCAGCCTCTGACCCCAAAATTATGCTGCTTTAATTTAACCTTAATTAACAAATGCTATAGCTAAGGTCACTAGGAGGGAGATGTCTTGAAAATTTGATCATCCTTAGCAGTGATCCTTGGTGATATCAATAGTAATGCACGTTTGTAACCTGTAGGAAGTAGGGACTGTTCTAAGCTAACGTTAGGGACATGATAATAGGACGTTCACAAATAAATGTTCAATATCTTTTTTTGTGGTAAAAGTTTTTTTAATAATCGTTAGTAAAGTATCGCAATTCTCGATTGGTCAAACATTTAGTACTTTAACAGTAATATGAAGGAAAAGGAAAACACCAATGCATCGCTTTGTTGCACTTTGGTTATTTGCATCGTCATCGTCACTCCCGATAATGGTAAATATAAAGGTGTGTTAGAGGAAATCAAAATACAGAGCTTGAAACTAGACCGACTCCCTGTTCTACAAATGGGATCAACAATGATGGATCCTTACAAGACATATCTCTAGACAGCTGACAGTAAGTTGTCAACTGGTTCCACTGATGAAGTATGAGAAGCAAAGCGCTAAGGATGATAGGGTACTAAACGCACTGAAACGCAATACAGATGAACGCCTTGGAAAAAAAGTGAACTGCAGTATGGGCGATGGGAATCATTCTTGGGGAAAGTAAAATACGCGTATTATTTATTAAATAAATCAGGTACGTGGAAACTTTCTGCAAGAACCCAGTATGCACTTTTACGTCTGCTGTATCGTGTCGATGTCCTGTTTTGCTGAGTTTCAGAATTTTCGGTGATTTGGAAAAAAAAACAACTATAGATATTTACAGGCTGGACAGGTTTCTGACTTCTCGCAAATAAACAATGAAGAAGTTCTCATAATTTCACGAAAATGGCATTATTATTTTTGCAATGTCAGTGAGAATTTGATCAATTATTTGAACCGAAGTTTAAGGAGACTATGCGATTGATCGTTTTTGTTTGTATTTATACCATAACTAGATTCTTTGATATCATGATTCCGACGTCAGTGTCATTAAAGAAGAATATTCATGAAGTAAGAATCTTGACTGACTTAATCAGTAAGAGGAATTACCAAGTACCATATTTACAAAAAAGTCTAGTTGTCTGACTCTGAGGGCTTATTGCCCCACTTTCAGGTGTATGTCGTGTGTATGGGTAAAATCAGTGACGTCACATTAGAGTACCTTTGTCGATAATTTCACAGAAAAAGTTTGATGTTTACTTCTCTATCATGATGTTTTGCAAACTGAATGCGGACACAAGGCTTCCGATTTAAATACCAACAAATATCACTGCCTAATGCTTTTAAGTGACTCACCTGACACTAGCCAGGGCTGTCGAGCGCAATTCTACTACTAGTACCAATGACAAATGGTGTTGACTTTTAGACCACCTCTGGATATTCATTTTCTGTCCTTAGGCAATTTCGCTGGATTGCCTTGTTGTCTCTAAGTAAATGCCTCTAAAGCGGTTCCTGAATATTCTTTTTATGTCCCTTGCCTTTAAGCAGTTTCTACCAAGACGTTTTCTTTAATGTTTACATTTTCAAGCTTTACTGTAAACTTTGCATGTTTGAGAAACTTAATTATTATCGTTTACTTCAGAATGTTAAGGAAGAAAACGATTACCACAGACATAGAGACGATGTGAAAAAGAAAAAAAAATCCGTGAAGAAGATTGGTTTAGAGGCGAATTCAGTATGAAAAAAGACATGTTTAAAAAGCAGTGTTCATCTTTTTGTGAATGCACTACAGTAACTGTCCAAGATCCGGGGGCTGCCTATGTACTGGGAGGAAGACCATAAATAATAAATGCGTAGTATGTTGCTTTCTTGTCTTAACTGTGTATCTAGACTTACTAAAGGGCATACAGGGTATTGAACAATAAATCACTCAGATTCTTTGTATTGTTCGTCTTGTGTCACAGAGATCGGGAATTCAGTTATCCTGGATGAATGACTGGAATTTGTGACCACACTCTGCCGTCTGCATGATAGCTCAGTCGGCAGAGCGCCGGGGCAATATTCGGGAGGTTTTAGGTTCGATCCCTTGTCAGATGGCTTTTTTTCCATTTCTTTTATCTGTTTCTTCGTTCTTCTTTCTTCTGGGTTTCTTCATCAATACTATTTGATTGATTGATTTATTTAGTTTTAATTTAGCCTCTTTGTCTTCTCATGCATTTTATATTTTCCTGTTTAGTGAGTTGGTTTTATTATTCTGATCACCCTTCGAAATTTGGTTCTTAATCAAATAAAGACCACTGATTACGAAGGTCAGGACTGAACAAATATGTTAATAGTTTGTTTATTGTAAGGTCCATTCTTCTTGTCTCTTTTTCACAACCTGGCCCCCNTCAAATAATCAGATGTTTGCTTTAATTCTGGGTCAAGAGAAAATGTTACGCCAAAGTCCAGTCTGGTGAATCAAAGTGTGAATGTGCGTAAAACTTGCTGAAATGAGCTACTTAGAGTCAAACGTGGAAAGAATGTTTTTCCTTTTTCTTTAATATAAGGCCTTCGCGTTTTCACCATGGCATATTTCTTGTCTTTGACTGGTCGCAAGACAACTTAGCCCTGGCTGGGCCGTAACAACTAAGCCCCGTAGTACTGTAACAAGTTGGGCCCGTAGTACTATGACAAGTTAGGCCCGTAGTACTATAACAAGTAAGGCCCGTAGTACTATAACAAGTTAGGCCCGTAGTACTATAACAAGTTAGGCCCGTAGTACACTATAACAAGTTAGGCCCGTAGTACTATAACAAGTTAGGCCCGTAGTACTATAACAAGTAAGTCCCGTAGTACTGTAACAGGTTAGGCCCGTAGTACTGTAACAAGTTAGTCCCGTAGCACTGTAACAAGTTAGTCCCGTAGCACTGTAACAAGTTAGGCCCATAGTACTGTAACACGTTAGGCTCTAAGTTATACATCGACTGGGCACCAGTTTAGAAAAAAATGTTGTAAATGCTTTTGGAAAAATGTTGACAGATCTGATAACTGGTTGCTAATATTGTACGAGCAAATGTATTATGTTTGTTACTCTGTACGTGTGTGTGTGTGTGTGTGTGTGAGTGTGTGTGTGTGTGTGTGTGTGTGTGTGTGTGTGTGTGTGTGTGTGTGTGTGTGTTCGCCTAACAAAGTGTATTACAAACCCAGATCTTTCGGGAGAAGGGGGAACGGTAAATAAGGACTCTGACTGCACACAAAGTTATGATAGATAACTGTTTTTTAATTAATACGACTTTTAACTATTAGGATGAGTACATTAATGAGCAAAATGCTGCTTTTCAGTTGTCTTGTCTGTGGTGCTCAGTTCTCTTATCATTGGTGTTCCGTTGTCTTCTCCTTGGTGCTATGTTGTCGGGCTCTGGGGCTCAATTATCACAGTCGCCTCCGACTATGTTTATCCTGTCAAACAGGCCAGTCTTCGCCACTTGGATGTCCTTGCAGCCGAGGTTATCACACAGTTGCGAGTGAACATGTATGAACTTAATACTCTGAATAAGCTCTGTCATAATGAGCATTGATAAATCAGTACTCCTCTCTTCATTCCTAATTATACAAAACCCAACTTTTTTTTCAAATTAATTTGACACCACATCTATATTTCAAAAGATGTAAGTTCAAAATTTGTGACATCGACGACACCACAAAGAGGCCTTAGAATAATAATAGTCAAAAATTCACAAAAGATGTGTTGTTATTTGTAGTTTTGTGTGTTTGGCGAGTAGCTGGACCACGTAAAAATTCAAAGAAACAACAATATTTCAAAAAATGATTTCAAAGAAAGCACCAATAATTTTATAATGATTTCTCCTCATCATGCAGTTCTTGAATGCCTTTGAGTTGCTCCCTACACTGCGGGCACTGAGGCGTATGGAGAAAATACAAGACCAAAAAAAATTTTTTTTGCTTGAATGTGATTAAACTTTTGGAGAGGGAAAGTTGCATTATTCCTTAACTAGAGATTTAGAATTTAAATTTATTTGCATGAATTTGATCTGGCAATGTAGTCACCACTGTCCCATTCAAAATACGGGGAACTTACTAGTTCGAAAATAAATGCAGCAGTTCTGATTTAGACTAGGTCATATATTTAATATACATTTCAGGTTATTTGTCGCTGACATTCGATAGCCTCATAGTAATATGCTACAGGTCGGTGTGTGTGTGTGTGTGTGTGTCTGTGTGTGTGTGTGTGTGTGTGTGTGTGTGTGTGTGTGTGTGT
>JAWQUT010000168.1:1374051-1391169 GCA_033807755.1 Ellobium chinense
ACATACATACATACATACATACATACATACATACATACATACATACATACATGCACGTATGCACACACACACACACACACACACACACACACAAAACACACACACACACACACACACACACACACACACACACACACACACTTACACACAGAAGAATTTTTTTTAGCGGGGAAGGGGGAGGGAGGTTTAAGGAGAATGGATGTCAATGCCCGTATACATGCTGTAGAGTGATAATAATTCTATCCAGTTATTTTGCTTTCCTTTGTGTACATTTGCTTGAGAGGAATTAATAAGTTCTTAAAGCTTGGCAAAAGTCGTAGACATAGTCTGAGCATTGTAGGTCTAAGTATAGGAGATGAAGACTTTCCTTGAAAATTTGGTGGGCTATAGACTTGTTTCAAACTGCGTGTAATGAGAAACTTTGACGATATTATCTCTCCCAGCAGTAACAGGTGGCGCTCCAGGACATGGAATTGTGTTGTTATAATCGAATATATTACAATACCTACACTAATCACAACATGATAGTTTTGAAAATCGAATACAGTATCAACAGTATATCAGCTCATAGTTAGAGATCTAATGTAAATATTCATTAATATTTTGACCATGTGGTGTTCACTGATTCATGCTGTTCTTACTTTCAAACCTAATACGATCATAGTTTTATTATTCAAGGTTTACGAATCTAATATCATTACAGTGCACTAGTGCATCAATTACATGCTTACGAATTTCCATTCTAGAATCTGTAAACTTTCGGTAGAGTTGGGGATTCATTATTGTTCAATTTTTTGTTCGTATTTCGTCTCCTAAACATTGGACCGCTTTGGAGTGCAAGTATGGTGCAGCTCCCTTTGGACTGAAAAATGGACGATTGCACGCCAAAGTGCAAATTGATGCATAGAACGAAAATTGGAACTTGAATGTGAACCTCACTCATTTGAGGCAGTACTTTGAAGGAGCTGTAGATCTACAGCTGCAAGAGAAGTTTACCCCATTTTAAGTATCCCAAGAACTGCTGTATGCCATTTTTTGACAGGTCTATCACTGGTGACTTCACCTTTCATTTCGATATCAGTCCTTCAGTCCAGTATGTCCAGAGGAACACCAAGCACATTTTGTTCACTTACAACCAGTGCTGCTACTACTATTACTTTTGCTACAATGCTACTGTTACCGCTGCTCTCCTACTGCTGTTGCTACAACAACGAAAATAACTACTACTATATTAACTGCTACATTCTTTTGCTGTTGTTGTTGTTATTGTTGTTGGTGTTGGTGGTGGTGGTGCTGCTGCTGTTGCTGTTGCTGTTGCTATTGCTACTGCTGTCGCTACTGAAGACAAATAATTTTTTTTCACAAATCCCTCCATCCCCCACCCCCTTCCAAAAGTCACTCCTAGGCGATGGCATCACGTGAGCTGATCGAATTGTTGGCCTACGTCATGAACAATTTATTTGTGCAAGTCTTACAGAAAGTAGAGGAAAAAGGGTATGGGGTCTTTCAGGCGATTTTTATGTGTTAACTGTAAAGTGTAAGAACCTATGATTTGTATTACTATTTGGTGCCCACGATCGCCGGAAAGCGACCCATCAACACGAGTGTCTCCTTCGTTCTCTGAATGTATATAATGGAAAATTTGTTTATGACGCAGGCCAACAATTCGATCTGTTCACGTGATGCCATCGCCTTAGAAGAGGGTGGGGGATGGAGGGAATTGTGAAAAAAAAAATTAATTTGTCTTCAGTAGCGACAGCAGTAGCAGTAATAACAGCAACAGCAACAACAACACCACCACCACTACCACCACCACCACCACCAACAACAACAACAACAACAACAACGGCAACGGCAAAAGCATGTAGCAGTTAATATAGTACAGTAGTAGTTATTTTCGTTGTTGTAGCAACAGTAGTAGGAGAGCAGCTGTAATAGTTGCAACAGTAATAGTAGTAGCAGCACTGGTTGTAGGTAGTAAAAGTAGATGGAAGAATAGTAGCAATAATTATTAGCCGTTAGTTGTCGCAGTGATGGTGGTGATTGTGGTAGTAGTAATGGTGGTGTTGTTGGCAGTGGTGGTTTTTTTATTTTTGGTAGCCTAGTGGTGCTAGGGGTAGTATAGTGTCTTTTGGACTGGTCAGTAAACTTTTGCCGTGACTAAAATTGTTACGTCTACTAATGCAGCATAATTGATATCCTTTCAATGGTGCACATGATGGTGGGGAATCACTCTGGCGGAAAGGCCATCTGAGTAGATCTAATTAAGGTTTAACTTTTCATGTTCTCTTTATGAGAATGGAGTAATCTTGGTATGTCTGAAGGTAGATAGTAAGTCTGAAGGTAGATCGTAATTTTTTCTTTCATGTACTGTTGATAGAATGATCGATTAAATCTGTTCGAACACAAATTAATCGAAAAAGTATACTATCTTTATTGATTCTAAAAAATGCCATCGGTTTCATACTATGTGGGCTAGTCAGATTATACTTATCTATGAAGTAGATCTAAATGTACACCACCGTCGACTACTAAGAAGTATTTTATTATTATACCGTATGTGTTTGTGCGAGAGAACGGGAGAGAAAGGGAAGAAGACAGAAGATGGAAAGAAGGAAGAGAGCGAGAGAAAGAGAAAGAAGGAGGAAAAGAGCCAAGGCATGATTTCTAGCTCCTATATTGATTATTGTTATTTGCTTGACACATTATGTATGTATAATATTTCTGCAATCATCAGATCTACGCATGTTAGTTTAACGGTTTTTGTTTTCTATGTGTTGTTTAACATCCTGGGATAAACGTCTTGATACTTGGTATTGATGCTAATGAGAAGAGGTGACACGATAGTGAGATGGACAGAAAGCTAGGAGTTGGAGAGATAAGGATCAGGCAAAGTATGTAAATAGGGACATCAAACAGGGAGCGTCTTCCATTTCATTCAATTGTGCAAATAAAGGCTGTGAATATGCGCTGAACAAGGTTTCAAAGGATGCATTATACTACCAGGCACTTAAGATGCATGACTGATCTGCTAAAACAAAGAAACTTGAAAGGAGACGAAAAATCTTAGCGGATGTACACCATCCAGGACGGAAAGTATCGTGCGTTTTCGGTTGGGTTTTTTTTCCCGTTTTTTATTTAGATCTACGTTCATCGCACTGCATGAGAAGGGCATAAGAAATATTGATCAATCAAACATCAGCGTACGGAAAGAAGCACAAAGGTATCTTCTTAACGGATTGATGTCACCTTAGGCTATGGCCAGACCTTGTCAATATATTTTTCTAAAGTACAGTCAACTGTGCCTAATCACAAATCCAACACAGAATAAGAAAAGTTGCGAATTTACAGTGATTATCATATGGAAATGACAGTCATCTATCAGCTGGAAAAAAATGTTGCTGTTTAATGCAAGTTGCGACCAAGTGGGCTGCGACTAAGAGAGGCTGGTTGAAATGGGTCATTAATAGTCTTTGTCTTTTCTTCTTCTTCTTCTTCTTCTTCTTCTTCTTCTTCTTCTTCACTTTTTCTCTTCTTCTTCATCGTTTTCTTTTTCTTTTCCTCTTCTCTTTCTTCTTCTGGTTCTCCCTTTCTTGTTTTTCCTTTTTCTTTTTCTATTTCTTATCCTTGTTCTCTTCTTCTATTTTTTTTCTTATTCTTTTTCTTCTTCTCTTCGTACGTTTTTGACAGCTGTTTACGGAGACCAGTCTGCATGATGAACGTGACTGCTGTCTGTAGGTTCTGCATTGATTGGTCCACAAAGCTTGTCCTGTAACGAGATATTCCTTGGTCTTCTAAGTGCCATATGCGGGATGGTCATTTTACTGCAATTAAATCTCTTGAAACCGATTCTAGGTGGCGCTCCATACTTTCAGGCGCACTAAGCGTCTTGAATTCTAACTCTTCTATAACTTTGATAATTAGCAGCAAATCCGTTTTAACATTTCATATAACCACATTCAACCTGCGCTGTCTTAGAGGTGCACAGTCTTACCGTGAGAGATGTCAACCCCATAGGTGGCCAAAAAAAAAAAAAAGCAAATCAGTGCCCTCTACAATTAATAAGATAAGGTTCTAAAAGTATCGTATTTTGTTCTGGATCATTATTATTTCAATACGTTCCTTTGTTTTAGTTTAACTGGCATCACTTTGAAAGTCTCTCTCACACACACACACACACACACACACACACACACACACACACACACACACAGTCTCTCTGTCCTTTTTCTCTCTGGCTTTCTTACTCTCTCTTTATAAATGCTCTTATACTTATATAGTAAAAAACGCTTAGGAGACCTGTTCACGTGGTGCATTAATTCGAGAATTGCCGTTCTTTTCAAATTTGTGCAAAACGACTCATTTGAACGCGTGGTCAGGTAAGCCTTGTCTGATGCCAACAACAGACATGAGTAGCCTGATGCCAACAACAGACATGGGTTGTCTGATGCCAACAGCAGACATGGGTTGCCATTACGGGAAATTATAAGATGAGGGATTTTTTTCCTTCTTCATTGACCTGTGTTTCAAACTAAGACTTCTCTACTGTGGCTCGGCTTTTCCTACCTGAACTTGACACGGTCACAATAAGTCTTTGTTTTACCTTTTCTTTCTTTGTTGAATGACAAAAACTGTTACCATGCTTTCACTGGCGGCCATTATAAAAATAGCGCTGACGAATGGTACATGAGCAGTAATTTCTACCCTCTTACCTTTTCCTTAAAACTTGCACATTGCGAAGTCTTTAGAGTTTAACAGCCTCTACTCCCTACAAGCTGGTTCATATTTTCTTATTTTAAGATGAGTCAGTGCCTGTACAGGTGTCTTTTCTAATGTGAAAAGAAAGAAGGAGAAACTTTAAAATTGTCACTGATCGGCTAGTCACATAGGGGCTCTCATAATATTTGAAGCTACCTTGATCTGAAAGGGATTTACAGTTACACATCAGCACAGCAAGCCCCACCTTTCAATGAAAGGTAAGTTCACCCACTTGAATTTCTATCTAATCAAAACTGAACTTAAATAGCTGTTTATTTATTAAAGTTCAGGGTTCGATTGTGTCTATTAACTTTTTTTAATGAATGCTGTTTGCACTTCTCTGACATCATCATTGGCCAACTAGGCGCCCTCTATAGTGACCACTGACGGATTGTCATTAAGTGCAGTCTCGGGCAGAATTTCGATAAAAGATAAACTGATTACAAAATATAGAAGGATCAAGCCAAATCCAGACGTCTCTTTAGTGCTTTGTTGAATACATTCATATTTCCATGCATCTTTTGCACTCTGCCCATACAGTTATGTGCGCCCTCGTTGGCCCACTCGTCTGATAGTCTTAGTGGCAGTCTGTGCAACCTGGAGTTCTGTTCAAGGCTCCACTAAAGTTAGCCCTGTTTGAAGTCAATGTCCTTGAACCAGGCCTCCCTTTCTTCCAGTCACAAAATATATCAGATTACATTTTGCTTAATGTAGATTGATTCTAGTCCAGCTAGATCTGGACTCTAGATCTAGAGTTAGTCTAGCTATATTTTATCTTTCGGCGCGCTAGCGGTATCTACTGGAAACCCACAAGACATCAATGGTGTTTCCCATAGTTAATTACCACCATTGCACAAGAGAGAGAAGAGGAAAAAAAGGCAAAGAGAGGAAAGATTTGCACAGATAGTTTTGAGGTTAAGAGCCGCCACTGGTGGTGACGATATCTGGATTTATCGAGTAACAAGGTAAATCAGCGTGAAATCTTCTTGGAAATCATCGTTCCTCGGTAATATGACGTATGATTAGATTATATCTTAAACTCAAGGAAAAAAGTGAGTGTGCATCACTAAAGAGAGTACCCTCATGTGTAGATTGGAAAACGCGAATGAAACCTGGCATACAGCTGTGTTTGTTCCACATGTAGATACAATGACATCGCAAGACAATCACAACATAACAGAAATCATATGCAAATATCAAACTGGGCAAATCGAGCACAGATAAGAGAAAGGTAAGTGTATCGCTCTGATCATGATCATCGCTGAAAACCGAATGTCTTGAAATTCGAATTATAAGATATTTTTTGCAATACTAACATCGAGGAACGGCAGTCAGTTTGCTGCAGGAGCTAAGGTATTAGTATTTACAGGAACACAAACAGACCTGTGGCCGTCTGTTTTTCTACACCTGGCTTTGATTCGCCTTCTGGAACAAACTAGAGCGCAAGCTGCGAAGGAGTGAATTCCTCCTTAAAATCAAGAAGTAGCCAAAGCGCTGCAAGAGGTATGGAAGAATATCATTAACAATCATTCCAACGTCTCGAAGATACTCTCAAGCAGCCGGAACCGCTAGAGGAGGATAAATGCAACACAGAATCGAGACTTTGTCCACACTGAAACAAGTTTGTTTTTTATCCCTTTCTCTTTCTCAAAATATTTCACTAAAAACAAATTCATCTCTTAGTCCTTTATTCAATAGACGTCTACTCTAAGAAACTGTGCGCCAAGTTTTACTGAAATTTATCCAAGAACATGAGGGTGGTGCCCCTGTTAGAGATACATATTTACTTTTTTTACTTCTCCTGAACCGTGGAATAGTATCAAAGGCCCTGACGACCTAATTTCAAAATTCTCAAGACTGTTCTTTTTATCTGTTCCAATCAAATAAACATTTTTATTATTTTATATTCATTGGTCTCCCACTAATATCTGGTGGAAGGGGTTGTGGGGATGATAGTCACAGCTGTTTTATCTTTTTATTCGAACACTGTGTGTTTTTGTCGCCAGGGTTTCAATTCTTTCCACGCCTCTGTTTTGGATGGAGGCACGTAGGCCTATGTTCCCAATAGCTCGTTCTTAACTTTACTGTTATCTTATCCTGCTCTATCCAGTCAGAGCATTCTGTGGTTTTCTCCCTTTATTTCACTGATGGTGTGTGCCAAGTGTGTGAGTCAAGAGGATGTCCTGAAAAACGATAGTCATAACTTTTCATGTATTCAGCTCTCTTGCACGTAACTATGTCACGTCGAAACCATATATTGAAAAGCCGTCTGCATTATTAATTCAAAGGTGACTTTGAAGATGTGTTTTGCCTGATATCACTGTGAGAGGAGACATTAATTAGCAATAGAAGATTTGTGTTTTCATAGTATCAGCTTCTGTAACCCCACGATCAAAATATCAAAGGATGATCTCTGCTGTTTTATTTCATAATATCCCTGAGATTATGGGGATTACTGACTCAAATGTCAATATTTCAACAATTGCCGCGCCTAAAATAGAATAAATGTAGGCAATCCCTTCAGTCAACATCAAATCCTCCCTTGGATTAAAGATAAAATAGTTGTTTGACATAAGAGTTTGGGATAAAGCGGAATCAAAATGAAAACGAAGCAGCGGAGAGACTTATAACAAAGTCTTCCCTTTCTTAATTTCATCGGAGTTCAACATTTAGCACTAAATCATTACACAGAAAGTCTTAGGCTATTTGTCTTTGATACCAGTATGTGCTCGCTGAAACTCCAAGGTGCGTGTGGGCCTTTGTAGAGACCTACTGGTTTCCATCTACCTACTTTGCAGAATTAGTCTGCCCTCTACTTTTTGCAAATGCAAGTCATTTTCTAAACAACTGCAAACTGTTACCAACAAATTTTTTTCTAAAAGTGTCTTTAAAACATGACTGAGACAAATATAATTTCAATTGTAAAATATAATTTCTAGACATTGTTTTTGTATTTTCATTATGAATTAATCCCACTCCTTCCTCTACCCAACACAATATCCTCTCCCCAAAACTCACCAATTTCATACACAAGAAACTTTTCCCCATTGGGTAAGTTTCCGACCGCCATTTGCAAATGTCGGTCTAAGATTCCTTAAGCTCATAATAGCATTATGTATTTTCTCTTTCCAGAAACTGTCTATATGGACTGGTCTTACTGATCTAACTGCTGAATCGTACAATACCGAATGTTTTCAATATATAATGAATAGGAAAGATGAAAATTAGACCTTGATTTATCCCATAAGGAAATTATTTTACAATGCCATACATATCAAAGAGATAAACATAGACCAGCACACATTGTACATATAAATACAACATAATACAGATGATGTCATAACAAAATCAGTACTAGTCTTCTCCATCTCTACAGCCAGGGCCTCATTCATACCTGAGTCGAGTGGGGAAATAGGAACGAAGTGTCTTTCGCAAAGACTCCTTCAAAAAAAAAAAAACATGCCCGGCTCAGGAGTCGAACTTATAACATCCATTCTTGACAGTCTTCAATGTATGAAAACAACTCACAAAGCCGCACAGTCAGTCTTGATAAAAAAAAAAAATCCTAGTCTATGTTATAAGTACAGAATTGTTTTGTGCAAGAATAGTGTTATATCTTGGAAAATGTCTTTACAGTATAAGAGCTGTATAATGAAGTGGTCATCAGCATCAACATACTTTCTCATCTATAATAGTGCCCAGAGGCAAAAAATGCACCTGCGGTAACCACGTGAAACTCCCAAAACATTAGTAGTGTTCACCGTGGTTAACACATTACGTTAATTTACGCATGGATTATGCATACGGCCACAGATTTCAAACACTAGCTGCTGTAGCTAACCCACGTCTTTTTATGTCTGATCTACGCACCTGTGTTCATTTGATTTAGAAAAAAAAGATCATTCATCTGAAAAACGACAAGAAAAAGCCTTCTGCATTCTCAGAGAGCAAATGGAGGACTCGAGATAAACATCCAAAGATTTTTGGTCAAAATCTTGAGGGTTGGATCTTTGCAAATGTCAGATGAATTTGTGATGGCTTCACACACTTTTCTGCTGTATTCTTCTATATTTTCTTTAATTCTTAACAATGTATGCAAAGGACAATTAGGACAATGCACATGTTTGTGCATCCACCTGGTCGTGATTCATCCACTATGTCTGAGCGACCTTGTGAAGTTACCTTATTCCATTTTCTGTTTGAAGGGATGGTTCATTTCCCTGACAGCAGTAACAAGACCATTATGTATCCATTTTTAAAAAAATGTCAATATTTCAACAATTGCCGCGCCTAAAATAGAATAAATGTAGGCAATCCCTTCAGTCAACATCAAATCCTCCCTTGGATTAAAGATAAAATAGTTGTTTTTTTTTTTAAAAGAGGATACATAATGGTCTTGTTACTGCTGTCAGGGAAATGAACCATCCCTTCAAACAGAAAATGGAATAAGGTAACTTCACAAGGTCGCTCAGACATAGTGGATGAATCACGACCAGGTGGATGCACAAACATGTGCATTGTCCTAATTGTCCTTTGCATACATTGTTAAGAATTAAAGAAAATATAGAAGAATACAGCAGAAAAGTGTGTGAAGCCATCACAAATTCATCTGACATTTGCAAAGATCCAACCCTCAAGATTTTGACCAAAAATCTTTGGATGTTTATCCCGAGTCCTCCATTTGCTCTCTGAGAATGCAGAAGGCTTTTTCTTGTCGTTTTTCAGATGAATGATCTTTTTTTTCTAAATCAAATGAACACAGGTGCGTAGATCAGACATAAAAAGACGTGGGTTAGCTACAACAGCTAGTGTTCGAAATCTGTGGCCGTATGCATAATCCATGCGTAAATTAACGTAATGTGTTAACCACGGTGAACACTACTAATGTTTTGGGAGTTTCACGTGGTTACCGCAGGTGCATTTTTTGCCTCTGGGCACTATTATAGATGAGAAAGTATGTTGATGCTGATGACCACTTCATTATACAGCTCTTATACTGTAAAGACATTTTCCAAGATATAACACTATTCTTGCACAAAACAATTCTGTACTTATAACATAGACTAGGATTTTTTTTTTTTTTTATCAAGACTGACTGTGCGGCTTTGTGAGTTGTTTTCATACATTGAAGACTGTCAAGAATGGATGTTATAAGTTCGACTCCTGAGCCGGGCATGTTTTTTTTTTTTTGAAGGAGTCTTTGCGAAAGACACTTCGTTCCTATTTCCCCACTCGACTCAGGTATGAATGAGGCCCTGGCTGTAGAGATGGAGAAGACTAGTACTGATTTTGTTATGACATCATCTGTATTATGTTGTATTTATATGTACAATGTGTGCTGGTCTATGTTTATCTCTTTGATATGTATGGCATTGTAAAATAATTTCCTTATGGGATAAATCAAGGTCTAATTTTCATCTTTCCTATTCATTATATATTGAAAACATTCGGTATTGTACGATTCAGCAGTTAGATCAGTAAGACCAGTCCATATAGACAGTTTCTGGAAAGAGAAAATACATAATGCTATTATGAGCTTAAGGAATCTTAGACCGACATTTGCAAATGGCGGTCGGAAACTTACCCAATGGGGAAAAGTTTCTTGTGTATGAAATTGGTGAGTTTTGGGGAGAGGATATTGTGTTGGGTAGAGGAAGGAGTGGGATTAATTCATAATGAAAATACAAAAACAATGTCTAGAAATTATATTTTACAATTGAAATTATATTTGTCTCAGTCATGTTTTAAAGACACTTTTAGAAAAAAATTTGTTGGTAACAGTTTGCAGTTGTTTAGAAAATGACTTGCATTTGCAAAAAGTAGAGGGCAGACTAATTCTGCAAAGTAGGTAGATGGAAACCAGTAGGTCTCTACAAAGGCCCACACGCACCTTGGCGTTTCAGCGAGTACATACTGGTATCAAAGACAAATAGCCTAAGACTTTCTGTGTAATGATTTAGTGCTAAATGTTGAACTCCGATGAAATTAAGAAAGGGAAGACTTTGTTATAAGTCTCTCCGCTGCTTCGTTTTCATTTTGATTCCTCTTTATCCCAAACTCTTATGTGGTTTGTATGAAGTACGGTACTTACACTTTAGGTCTTTCTTGATGAGACTTATATGACTACTTAGTATGGTATGTAACCTTTATGAGGAGAAAATATGGGCTCGAAATGAGAGTCACGAGGAAATAACACTCCAGAGCACCATGACTGGAAGAGTGGTGAAACCTCATGTACATATTCAGGCGAGAGTTTTTTCTTGTAAGGACAGACATGGGATAGGCCTCTGACCTGTGTCTGTCCAATGAACAGAGGCGAGTAAATTTTTTTTTAAAAAGAATCACGGGGAAAGATCTGTCTTGAGAAGAGAGTCGAAATACGAGAATAGACTACTTATCATTAGAAAATGCTTGTTCCCGGCACGAATCGACCCCATGCCTCCTCAGAATGCAAGTTGAATGTGTTACCTCTACATCTCCAGGACACCAGCGATTTAATCGTCATCTATCCAAATAGTCCAAACTTTTCCCCTAAAACCATATGCTTAAGCCCAGTATTCACCCATGACTCTGACATACTTACCAGCAACTTACTCACCAAAGTGAGTGGTTTCCTATCACGCTTTGACTGTGAAACTTGAGGATGTTTGTGGGCGATTCTTTCTAAAACTTGATTGATGTCCTAACAGCGAATTGTACGAGTACAAGCAATACATGTATATATGCATTCATGTCTAGGATCTTCTTAATGCGCCCGATTGATCCAAAACATCTGAATGTACAGCCATCTTGCAAGTGCATGTTCCGCAAACGCACCCGTACATAGATATGAGCTTTACTGAGAGAAGAGTCAATAGAATAATTCATTATCAATGCAGCAAAGATATTACAATCACCACTTTATAAAGGAACAAGGGTGCTGGTTCATAACCTCATGCGCGAATGATGTATTGCAGATTTCAGAGTCTCCTGAGCAGGATGTTGTGAGTGTACCCTCTCCATGCGACGTGCTGTCATCCAGCGTTACGTTCCAAGCCTCAGAATTATTATGATTGGGCTCGTTCCCAGTGATCGTGATTTTTTTTTTTTGGCTTTAGTTAACAGCATCCGCTGAGCATAAGACATGTTGTTTGAAATACAGGTAAGAGTTGCTATCTCCCAACAGTAGGTGGACTGTGTGAATTATTATTCCGTCCCTAAAATGCTCATAAAATAGGAGTTGCTGGCGACTTTTTCGAATGTAAAGATATCAAAGGATGAAAACCGAAGGGGGCTTGGACCAGCGCCAGTATGCTCTTCCCGGTTGGGCATAAAAGAAAGCACAGTATCATGTATCATGTTTTGCCAGCTGTTCCAGTTAGCGATTAACCACAATCATGAAGAAGGCATAATCATTATCAACTGAAAAGTTAAGGTACATGTTTTGTTCCCGTGTATTGGGTCGCGGGAAAATGAGCGAGGCTTACCCGTTAGTAAAAAAATTAGATCTTTGTTTTCAGTTACACCGAAAGTAAGAGCTCGGCAACAATAGCAGCCACCATCTACGGTTTTAAGTTTGCTAGTATACCTTTTTGTCAACGGCTTTGCATCAGAGTAGGATATAACAAGAATCAACGGTGGTATGTATGCTAATAAATGAGACAAAGACATAAGTATAGCAAAAAGCACTCTCAAGTTAGCCCATTCTTTTCTAGTTCTTCCGCATCAGTCACATCTTAGAAGCTTGCTTAGAGACTTGTACATCCGTTGCTTAGAATCTTCGAGGGACCACCCACAGAATAAAAAGACCGTCCATTTCATTCACCCGCGGGGCCATACATAGACATGAATCTTGAGTGCGCTTTTACTCCAAATGAAATATCCTTCCCTTTCTCTCAGTCTAGCCAAGATCTCTCCTTTTCCTGTCTTAGGGGCGTCAGGTCCTTCCTTATCACTTATTATGGGGCCTAGTATATTCGAGAGATATTCATAACGATGCTTTCATTAAAGTGTTTCAGATTCTGAGACTGGTTTAACTCGCGAGAATGGGAGTGACAGTAAACATAGGCCATGCTTCGGCCAGACAGGTTCAGAATGGTAATCAGTCATTAGACTAAATCTCTGTGATTACTATGCTCTTTCGCGACTGGATTCAACTGGATACCGATGAGCTTGAGCAGTTACATCCAAATTCAGAGTTGAATCAAAATAGAGAAAATGGAAGGGAAAAAAATCGACTTCACAGCAAAGATTAAAAGCTTTTGATACTGTAGCGTCGCACCCTCTTGGGGGATTTGTGCCGTCATGGTTGGTTCGTCTCAGAGTTTGTCTGCAGTAAACAGTGACTCATTTGATCTTGGTGTTCAGTGTCAAGGTGACCCACAGTAAGACCTAAATGTCCACGTGGTGACTGGTGGAAATATGGAAGATGTGGGAAGGGGAAGGCAAGCAGGAAAGTCAGTTGGAGGAGCACGAGCAGGAGTGAACAAAACCCAGAAGTATGAGTTTCCCTCACAAGCATGAGGCACTGCAGAGGCATTAATGGTTCTGATAGATAGGGAATTATAGAATATGGTCCCTAGGCTATATCCCTGACTGAGCCTCTTTCCCCAGAAACCATGTTCCATCCACCTTATTCGCCTGGAGGTTAACGAGTTCTCTGGATTAAAAAAAAAAAAGAATGAGGATTATCTACGAGTCGGACGATCTTAGTGTGGAAGGAAGAACTATGGGAAGTGTCATCTACCTGTAAAAAGTAAACGGAGTTTTTACTCTGTAGGAAGGCCAATGTTTGACTGAGATTGATTGTGAAAATAGAGGTGGTTTTTTTTTTTCAGCAAATTTAAATTTGAATTAACAAAAACACGTTTATAAGAAGTTTGCTCTCTTAAAAGAGCGAGCGTTTGCGGTTATGGCAATGCTGGGTGTGATTGTGACTGTATAAGTGGGTTAAAAAAAAGACGTAGGCGTTTTGTGTAAAAATTCAACACAGGTCTGGGGGGTGGAATGAATAAAAGAAGCCATGCGTGTACTGTGAGTCAACTGAGAACTCAGGGGTGGCTTTTCGAGTGGCGGCTGAGTGTGCAAACATAGACCTTATGGGGGCAGAGAATTTAGTTCTTGTTATAATGAAGGGAGTGGCTGTGGTGTCTCACGGTATCATTACATTCACACCTGGTGTGTTAGCTTTCAGGAACATTATCACCCGACCAGATAAGCTGTTCAATTCTGGTCTGGTCTCTGGTCAAATTCTAACTGAACTTTCAAAAATTTAAACTGAAAAAAAAAAAAATCTGAACTTAAAAGTTTAGCAAGCAAAAATCAAAATGAGTAGAGAAATTGAAACACTCCTCAAAATAAAAAAATAAAAAAACTACTGTCGATATCCTGCCTACCCGCATAAGCATTACATTATCATTAGCCTCATTATATCATCATTATTACCACCACCACCACTTTAGTCGTTGATAATAATGGAAAAAAAAAAAGCTGGATTAATATTGGTCACACCAGCTATTAATATTGTAAAGATAACGCTTCTGATCTCACAAATATAAGCAAAAATTAAATATGCCACTACAACCTCCATGACTGTCACTGTGGGTCTGTCTGGTTGTCCGGATACTTTCCAGTAGCGTTCAGTAGAATGCCATATAACAAGTCATTTGTATTTAAGGAAGCCAATACTGAGTAGACCATTGATCCTTACCAGTCTCATGCTGCAGGTCTAATTCCTACCTACATATCGGCATACCGTGTATTTCCTGTCCTCTGTCCCACTGTTGGACGTTCGGACGTTACCCGACTTAGAGAAGCTTTAGTTCTAATACTAGATTGTGTTAGATCTACCGACAACACGCTGCGGTTGTTTACTGTCCGTCAACTACATTCTCGAGTAAACCAAAACCTGGAATGGAGTGGAGACTTGGGCAAGCGCAGTAGATATACCACCTATGTAAACAAAATTGTCTGACGGTTTTATTCCCATAGGTGGTATACCACCTCTGGAGACATTTCTAACTCAAAAAAAAAAAATAATAATAACAACAACAAAATAGAAAAGAGATAGAAACTAATATGATTAATATTACATGACTTTTTATCTCTTCTAATATTCATCTTTCGTTGTTCTGTTTCCAGTTCAATTTTGTGCATGAACGAAATTCCTTCTCTCCTTCCCCCTCTCCCCCCTTCCCCAGTGTTGTCATTCGTAAGGCTTTTGCCCCATGGTAAAGCAAATGTTTTTATTGGATGCAGGGAAAACCTACATGTAAAACTGTTAATTGTACAGGAAAGAGAGAAAATGCCGTTTCTAGATCCTCCTGAAGAAAAAGAGCTTTGCTTCACAAAATAAATTTTTAATTAAATTATTTCTGTTGAATTTCTGTTCTTTCTTACGCTCTTAGCTGCCTAAATCCCAATACAGTTTGCGACACATCCATAGTGGGGTCGTCAGTTTGGCGAATTTGATGCCATATTTTGAAAAAATGTGGCGGTTTTTTAAGAGGCGCCTCAGGGCCCTACCGGCTGTAATGGCAACTGCGAGATGAGAACAAATACGTTCGTCAGGGAAACTGGGGACCTATCTGATAGCAAGAGGAAGTCCAAAATCTTCACTTTCACCTCTTCGGGGTAGCGGACGTCAACGATCAGCGGTCAAGGCGATGGGCCGAGCCGTGATCGGCAAGGGCGCATCTCGTTTCGTCGACACGCCGTCTTAATTAACCTCGTTTTCTTTACACATGCCGACAATTCATCTCGTTTCATCGACAACCATTGTTCTAACAAGATTAAAGCTTTCATACCCGTGCAGTACTTATGCTGTAAGGGAATACTATTACTAAATTCAATCACATACTTTTTAAAAGTTGACATCGTGTAAATATTATAAATTGAGGTTCTCATGCTTCTAAAAATAAGTGTTCAGCTGAAACATATTATTCAGTAACGAATTGAGTTTTACTCAAGTTGTAATCACGTATGTTCATTTTCTCGAAATAGCATGAAACAGTTACCTATAGAAACAATGTAAGTATAAACTGCGTATAAAAGTAGCTTGAATGTAGTATTGGGTACCATTTATAACTTTACCATGGATGTGATAACAACAAAAAGAGGAGCACCAGCCCTTATACTTAACGGTTTTAAAATGGACAGATCGGGTACTGTCTATTGGCGAGTGTCGATGAAACGAGGTTACCTGTACAGTGTACAGTGCCTTCGAGAGATTAATCCTTCTCCTTTAATCTTCTTTAACAATAGAGAGAATGTTGTACTTGAAACGAGGTGTTACCCATCGGCATAGGGAGTGGGGATCTATGCTACTGGCAATGTCGAATGACTCTCGGGGAAATGTGCATAGGGTCTCACAGATGACCGAATAGCTGTTCTTAGCCAGCCTGTGACTGGAACGAGTCCATCTTCTCGACGTCGTTGTCGAGGAGTTGTAAGGGACAACAGCACGGTAGAGATACGTGTTACCCTTTCTTTAGGATTCCATAATCGAATGCGCCGGAACCGAGTCGTTTAGGGTAAGGTTTGGGGGTAGCGACCCATTCTGCCCTTTTCTATAATAGGTAGGCCCCAGGTTGTCTGTCCGCACAGAATGAACATACTGCCGTCTCCCAGGGGTATCTCGCATTCGTCCCACGCAAAATAGGTGCCGTGCGGTGGAGTTATAGTTAAAATCCCAAAACGTAGGTGGACGTAGGGGACCCTGAACTGGGCGGTCTGCTGGTTCAAAAGATGCGGGTGTTCACCCAATGAGCATCCCGTCTTCGCCCTCTTGCAACAGCAACCATTTCGTCCGTTCTTTATTTTTTTGTCTTTGCCAGTAGACTCATTGTATCATGAATGCCGCCAGCAGGTACCCACGTCAGAGTGAGTTATTCCTGGCGATGCAGCAGTACGTTTGGGTTGCTTTGAGTTTCGGGCTTTGTGGTCGTGCGGCGAGGGACTTGGACTCTTTGGTGGAAAGGGGGATGGTCGGCAGAATCACCGAGTCTTAGAGCGGGTGGTCTTCATCCCCGAATCCCCCGCACCACCTACCTTTCGGCATGCAGATCCTCAGTGCAACCATTGCAGCGAGCCTCCAGAAAGGAGACCATAGCACTCAGTTTTCCTGCACTAATTATGGACCTCCAAGCGAAGATAAGAAAAGACACCTTCTGCCCAAACTCTAGGAGTCATGATGCCATTATGCAACTTCGAAGCAACTCCTCTGTGCACTTTAAGTGGTTGGGTTTTGGCGACTCGATTGGCGTAGAATTAATCACATGCATAGCTCAGTAAAGCTGACGGCTTTTAAAAGTGTTTTACAATAATTTTTTGCACTTATATCATTATGTAATTTCAATTTAGGTTTGGCGATTTTGTTTTCCT
>JAWQUT010000168.1:1391179-1402517 GCA_033807755.1 Ellobium chinense
GGGGGGGAGGGGGTGATAGAATGTTATTTTGGTTATTGGTTTGACTTTCAATCAATCGATGTAGCCTAAAAGACAAGAACTTGCTGGTCTTAGGGTTTGAAACCAGACACTGGTGACTAAAAGGATGGACAATGATACATTTGGTGCATAGTAAAAGTATCCGTCCAGTAGTTAGATTGGCAACATTGTTTCGTGCTGTAACTTGGCTCCACCCTTCCGTATCACACTCAACTATTCCATGGGCTTTGGCTAGCTGTGAAAAAAAATGTAAATCAAACAAATAAGCTCAAGCTTGGTCCGCTCACAACATTTATGTCAGTGTTGATTTTTTTTAAAAATCAGTTCCAGCTAGTTTAACGGTCTTGATCTAGCAGTGCAAATTTGGCTCCACTCATAGTAAAGCTGTCTCCCAGTTACTGCTGAACCGGCAGAATAGTTGTACACCTTCTCCAAATCGGAATTTTCAAACAAAGCACACTTATAGCACCATTTCTCTAATACCTTAATAGTGTCATCTCATTAGAACACAAATCTTACATCCTTGGTTCGTTTCGGTCAAAAAGGTAGAAGTGTACTGGAATGTTGAACATGCAAAGTAGTTAAAAGGACTTAACAAAATGCTTTAAAGTACAGAAGTGGTGCCTCAAGCACATTTCCCCTTGCAAAGGGCGTTTCAAAAACCAGAATGTAGTCTGCAGCTTTAATTATGATTAATTTGCATGAAAGGTATGGCACTTTTCTAAAATATTACATTACATGGGCAAAATTCATTCAAAGGATATGTCTGTTTCGTTTTGGTTTTGTTTTACGGTTCGTGCTTGGATGAATACGCAATGCCTTTATGTGAGCAGTCGGGAAATGTGTTGGAGTCATGGGTGAACATTAGGTTCCCACGTGAAAGTTAGAGAGCATATATTATATCAGGCAGTAGGTATTTAGGAATTAAATTGCTGTGAAGTTAGCGTCCCTGTGATGTATAGTAGCACGTTCAGACTTGCAAGCTGAGAGATCTTGGTTCGATTCCCGGCAGGGATAAGGAATTTCTAGTGTAGGATTTTTTGGCCCATCTTTTCAAAACTGATCAGTCACAGTAATTTGGTAAAATCCCTGGTGGCACACTTCCCTAAAATAAGATGTAACATCTGAAAAATTATCATTAACCACCACGTTAACTGCCGGACCCTGGAGTCGAACTTAACAGCCTTACTTATGATTTTCTTCAGTATAAGGATGTTCCAATTTTTTTTGCGAAAAATCATGTAACCTTTTCCTTGACTATTGACGCATCTTCCAAAGTGCTCCTGCAAGCATTCTACCAAAAAATTAATCTTTTATGTGACAAAGGCAGACGCATATTCAAGTAGTAATGTAATTTGTGATCCCGTTAATAGACAACACACAATATGTTCAACAAATTTCTGTCAAATGCTATTAAGTGTCAAAAATGTCAGCTTGATAGCTCTAGATGTAAGAACTTTATTTTGCATTTTAAGATGTGGGTTTATTTTTTCCCCTTGATGTGCCCTGTACTTCAGAGCCTCATTCCCACTTCAAAGTGTATGAAATGTTTCACGCTGTTAGGTCATAAAGAGCTCATAATCTAGGTTTTAGATTGAATAAAAAGAGGGAACATGATGTTAGAGAGATAGAAATGGGACAACTATGGAAATGGGCCTCTGTAGTAGTGGGGCAGCACGGCCGAATGGTGAGGGGTTGGACTCAAGATCTAAAGGTCTTGGGTTCGAGTCTCGACCAAGGTTGTGTTGTAGGTGCGTTGGGAAAGCGTTTTATCCACATTTTCTGCAGTCCACCCATCTGTAAAATGGGTCCCTGGTTATCGGCAGTGAAAGATATTGTCAGAGTGCGAGTGATCAGCCCCTCTAAAATGGCAGCGGCAACGTATACTTCACACGGAGTCGAGAAAGTCCTAGAGTGATCTGGCCTGCTTGGGTTATAATCGTGTGAAGTCGTGTAAGCGGACATTAGCCTGGATACGAAACTTATAAAGCGCAATACTATTATTATTATTATTATATTTCATATATAATGGTGTAGGATGACCACCACAGCTACTATAGTAGCGGCCCTTATAATCTAGATAGGATTAGAGATTAGAGTTTTCCCGGGCCTGCAGATTTTACCATAGACTAACAACTCGTTTAGGCCCCATTCCTGGGCACAAAATCCTTCAATGTGCTTACCATCATAGACTGAGGCTTTCTCACGCCTGTTTTCCCATCCCCTACACTCCCCCATTCTTTGCCTCTCCTCTCCCACGAAATATTATAGGGCTGACGGGATGGCAGCTAAGTACAACCGTGGCAAAAAAAAAAAGAAAAAAAAATTCGGAAAATAGAACTACATTTAGTATCTTGTAGAATATTGGGCCACAGTAAACAGCGTGCAGCTTAAAGGGGAGGAAGGAGAGGAAATAGAGGGTAGGAAAGGGGGTTGGGAAAGGGTAGTTCCGGTCCTGAGTGTAGGATGAAGGTGGGTGGAGAGGACGGTCTTGGCTTATAGGTGGGGATAAAAGAAAGAGGTGTTGTCCCCCGGATCAGTGGATATATTTGCTGGGCAGGGCGTGGTTGTTAAATTTGTGAAGTGTTCTTTAAAGTAGACACTTTTCCCTTTATTATGAGTGTCGCAACGCAAATATTTGCGTAAATAATTGCATCCTCCTCGCTGAATCAAATAACATATTAGGATTTACTTAGAAGCTTTCCATGCAACGGGCTAGTCTCTTTCTCAGCTGCTGTGTATAGTTTAAGGAGTGAGTATAATGATTGGACGGCCAGAATACACCTTAAGGAGTATTATGGCTGGATTTTTTTTTTTTAAGCGACACATATATTTTTTCCGAGTTATCTCCAATCTTATTGCCAGGTTTATGTAAACATTCGCTGACAACCTGCTCTCTGGCTCTCAAAACCGTCGTTTTAGCACGGATGCATTCGTTTCAGTGTCATCATTCAGAAGTTTAATAAGTGTATCTATAAGCAGTATGATGCGACCAGTTTTGAGGGGCATTAGTTATTCGGTATAATTTTCCCTGTATTAAGTACTTGAGATGGACGGTGTGAGGTCACAGAATGACTCCTCTGCCACTTACTCAAGCAAAAAAAATGCAGAATGACTGCCAAGTCTAAAGATGATATTACAGACTAACACCCTATTCTTTTTTTTTTTGTTGTTGAAGATATACACGTGAACTTTGTTTAGGAGAATATCCTGTCCTATCTTGTCCTATCCTATCCTATCCTATCCTATCCTATCCTATCCTATCCTATCCTATCCTATCCTATTTCAAAAGCCTCTGGGGTAGTTGGGACACCACACATGATCTATTGACCAGCTTTCTCCATTTCTGTCTGTCCTCTGTGGCTCTCATTGTTTCGCTCAGCTTTATGCCAGTCCACTCTCGGATGTTATGCTCTCATCTCTTCTTCTGCCGCCTTCGAACAGTGCCTGCAGAATGGTCTTTGCAAGGCCTCACGATCTGGTGACATGACCGTACCATCTCAGCTTTCGTTTCTTGACAATGGTGACCATGTCGTCTGGCAAATAAGTTGATGACCAATTATGACCAGGATGACAGACAGACAGACAGACAGACAGACAGACAGACAGACAGACAGAAGACAGACAGACAGACAGACAGAGGCAGGCAGGCAGTCAGAGACGGGCAGGCAGGCAGACACAGACAGCGGACAGACAGACAGACAGACAGACAGACAGACAGACAGACAGACAGACAGACAGACAGGTGACTAGGGAGTGTGGGGGTCTTAAAATAACATGTTCCGGATACAGTTCTTATTTATAATTCTTATTCGAATTATAACCGGAGAGAATGAGGGAAATAGGAGAGATCTGTGTGTGACACCTGATACTCAGATGTGGGTAGAGGCGGGATTGGGAGAGGAAAGGAGTCATTCTATGACGTCACAGAAGGATCAGGGTCATAATAATCTTGGGTCATAATATATGACTTGGGTCATATATGACCTCGTCGCAGGGTTGATTCTGTGATGCCACTCCGGGCGAGTGTTGACTGTATCACTTTCAGTCTTCCACTTTCTAGTATCACCAAACTGCTTTGACTGAATTCGATTGGCCCAGACGACTCTCATTTCCTGTTTATGTTGACTGACGATGGGTCGTGTCGCTTGTCTTTATTTTAGGCCCTTAGAAAGCAAAATTGTGAAACAGATGTTTAGAATTCCCTAAAGGGAGAGTGATAGATCCTACTTAAGTACCCATTTATTTAAATTTCAACCTCTATAAATTTAGACAACATCAAATACTGTATGGATTTAATTGTTAATATGTATCTGCAAATCGCTCGGGCACTTGTATTTGTATTATTCTGAGATGCAAAAGTGTCATGTATTATACGTAACTGTGGAAGTGGGCCTGAATGTGCTCACTGGATTATTTCTAGTTGTTTTCCTTAAAAAGACTTAGGCACCGATACCTTTATTTTGAAATATGGCAATTCTTGAATAGATCAGTATCAAGTATCGGTGATACAGATACAGCGTGCTACAGAGGCAAAGCAATGTGGCCGGGTGGTTTGTGGGTCGTATTCAGAAACTGAGGACTGAAAAGTCTAAGGTTTATGTATTCGACTCGCGCGCCAGGCGGTTTACGTTGTGGTGTCCGTGGGAAAGACATTTCTTTCCCCATTCCCCAGTCTCCTCATGTGTAAATAAGTATCTGGCTTTAGAGCTGGGGAGACAGGGCGCTGCACCGTCGGCGACTTGCAATGACTTTAATCGTTTCATTTATAATATTATTGTATATTTATATGTGTGAAATGTATTGTTCTGTGTGTTTATATTGTGACTGAGATGTCTAACACCGTAGGGAAATGTAACACTGTATGGAATTGTAAACCAATTTCCCTACTGAGTTAATAAAATTCGTATTGTCCTTTTTTATTTCATTTACTGCAGGTTGATACTGCAAGTATCAGTGATATTGCAGGTATCGATGTTACTGGTTACGGATATGATACCTGTGGCATAAGAAGAAGGTTATTATCTTTCTTAAACTGGGCTGCACCAATGTTGAGGATTCTTTGTTCACACCTTTTCTCTGTGAATGTCAGTTACAACAGAAATACTCCGAGATATTATTATGATGCCAAAAAACGAACTGTTACACCCTGTGGTTTTGCCCGCTGGATTCATTGTAAACTCTGTAACTGTTGTTTTCCTCAGTAAATTTTAATATATGTATTTCGCACCATAGCATGATCAGTGCCGGTAAATTAATAGTAACTCTTTTTGAGTTTTATACTTTTCATTTTACCATCAAAACATGGTGACAGCATGACATGACTATTGCAGATAAAATAAGCTTTGTATTCGATACCACATAATACTGGGGATGTATCCTGTTTTAAAGCCTCCCTGGAATTATACCATGGTTTATTGCATATAAGGATTTTTCAATCTATGCCCGATTGATATCACAAGTTTCCTCTCAGCTGGCAAACCAACTCGCCACCCTCTTGGTACATTGCAATTGGAAATATCAACAACAAGTTATCATACCAAGGTGCCATGTTACTGGTACCATCAAGGCATAATGATAACGGCACCACGGAGTATCATATTCAGATAAGGTTTCACAACACTGTTATTTAAGACAACTAAGTATGGCTTATCTTACTATCTTGCTCATAGAGGTTACACTTTACCCGTTTATTACCTTGTTATATGGTTAACACCTCTGAGACAAATACTGCAGAAAACAAAACAAGTGAAGGCCTACATTTATTATATATGTGAGCTCTCTTGTTTCGTCTTTTCTTTAAAAAAAAACCAAAAACAGACTGCATGTATGTATGTATAGAACTGAATTAACCTTACGTTACAACACTTCTGCGCCAAGTTATGAGCATCCAATTTTTGTGACAACGCCGATGTAGACACAGTATTTCAACCAATCGCCAAATTAAACATCAGTTTTGTTTCTTGAAAAGTGTGAGGCGCTTTTCCTCCACAAGGGTGGATACGAAGGCGTTATGTGAAAATCCATGTATGTATATTACCCCAAAATCGGGGGGTTAACATCTCCACTGAAAATTATGGAATATTTTTAGCAAACATATACTCATTTTCCTGCCTCGTTTGTTAAGCACTCTTCAAAGATCCCTCATATTCAGTGCCCCACTTCAGCGACCGTAACATAAACTCGCGAAGTGTAGGCAGGTTACGGTGCGTAATCAACACAAGATCGCTCTACGAATGTAACGCCCAAATGTGTATCTCTGTAGATTTACGCCTACGTGCATTACATGTATTTTTACGGCAATGCGCTACTTGTGTCATACACCTCAATAGGACTTTGTTAACCGTCAATTCCCCCCTCTAAAATTGTATCGAAACCGACGCGCCCAGCGCCGCTGATCTATTCGCTGATAGGTGTTGCGGGTTTTTATTTTTTTCAGAGGTGGGGGTGGAGTGGGGGAAGGGGATGATCCACTTGACGTCATTCCTTGACACTTTTGGGTGATAGAATGATGTCTTTGCTTGTATGTTTTGTTTTGGTTGTTTTTTTGCAATATCTCGGGCTGCGTTTGTTAGGTTCCTGCAATTTGACAAAATGGGAAGCCACATCTATCCCCTAGCAAAGGAATTATCCGTCTTTAGGCAAGCCAAGATGGCTGCAACTAAATGCCGAAGAGACAGGGAACAATGCACGGACGTGCAAGTAGTGTTTAGCATGCTTATATTATGTTTGCCAATCCTTAGCATACAGATCACCGTTGATTCTCGTCATATCCTCTTCCAACACAAGACCGTTGATAAGATGTTCCACCAACAAATTGGAAATTGTAGATGGCTGCCACTATGTTGCCGAGCTTTTTCTTCCGGTTTTGCAAAAATGCGACACAATTCTAACACCGTGACCCTGTGACTGGCGCGCTCCAACCAAAAGCGTACCCTTTGTTAAGGACTGACCACAGAATACAAGAAAAGGGTGTGGCTTCCCAGTTTGTCAAATTCCAGGGACCAGATAACCGCAGCCCTGATTTCAAATTAAAGCCGTATCTAACACACTTAACAATGGCGGAGATCTGGCCTCGTGCCTTCTTTGTGCGTTCTATTGCGGAAAGAAACATCTCGGGAAAGGGAAAACACGAGCACTTGACATTGAGGAGGTTGATCAATCGGCTGCGACAAAACAAATCCAAACCTTTTCATCCAATGAAATTGCTTTTTGCAAGTGTATACGACATTCCAGTCAGTCCACCAGGATAGCTCAGTTTTTGCCAGATGTTGCTGTGGGCGATGACAAATCCCGTCCCCAGTAAGTGGAGCGTTTTGATTTTGGAACCAAATCTCTTTACTATTAACCCAGTATCGGTAGCATTTGTCTTCTTTGTAAAATATTATGAGTGCGAACTCCATAAAAATGAAATTTTGTGGGGATATAAATAGAATAGTTAGAGACAGACTATCTAATCATGACAGGTGCAGCCTTGAACTCGTGGATGTCCCGAATTTGTCAGTGCAGACAGCTTCTTCACTTCAGCTCTACCAAGCAGGAGAGCAGTGTTGCCACTCTGGTCATGTGCTTTTATTTACAGCGGGGGTGGTTACACGACATTACTTGACACACTCTAGGGTATCTAGCCACTCTGGACCCGTTGTTTTGAAGTTGGTGAAGGCGATCCCAATTATTTACAGTCCACATTTTAAAGAAGACAGACTGCACTGACATAATTATGTAGAGTCCCTAATGACCTTAATCAGCTTTTGACCCCCCCCCCCTTTCAAAATGTTCATTAAATAAGACATGTTGTGACCCCAAATTTTAATAATGCCCAAATTGTTAAATTTGTAGTAATGGCCACATTTCCACATTATGCTACTCCTTTTGGACCTCCATGTCTGAGACCATTGAATGTGGACACAGGGGAAAAGGGAAAAGAGGAAGCGACAACACTTTAGTGAAAGTCTATAAATTTAGGTCCTTAAAACTAAAATTAGCTCTAAAATTTGTCAGTAGCAAAGAAATAAGGGGTGTTTTATCAGAAAATACTGTAACTAGCAACATATTTAGTGAAAGAAGTCATAATTTTTATTCTTATTCTTATTTCTTGAAAAACCAAACGGGCATGTTACCTTATTTTTACCTTTTTATTTCACGATTTTACCTATGGGCAGTGGCGGCTCATCATGTAGCTCAGTGGCGGGTAATTTTTTGTTAATGATTGACTGAAATAAAAAAAAAAGACCTAGCTAAAAGTTGAGACTCTTTTAGTTCAACGCATTCTTTTGCCTTTCTGCTTGCGTTATCTTTTTAAATATAACCATGCATCTTCATTATACATATTATATATTTATAGCAAAAACAATGGATCTGACATTGTCTAGATTCAGGTTTATATTATTATATGAAGAGATTTGAGGGAGAGGAACTGAGGGCTGCGGAAGGGGGAAGAGTGCAAGGGTAATGTTGGGAGTCACGAGCCGCTCTGGCCCTTGGGTTAGCCACACAACCCACGAAGCGCCATATTATTCTAGTGCAGGGTAAAAATCCCTGCCGGTGGCAACACTGCCGCAGAGGTCGATCTGTTTTTACGTAATATTTCCTCTTCAGCTCTGAGTGGCGCTGGCCTTCACCTTGAAAGTAATTATAGCCACACCTGGAGTTTTTGCCCCAGTATGCACTCTGATGTCATTCTGATTTCCTTTGCTTGAGTCCCATGCAAGACGTCGGCGCCTGTCGGACTTTAGGTGCACACAGCTCAGGGAGAGAAAGCTGTGAAGGCTCCCTGGATCCAGATCCACCAAGGAACACAAGAATTTTGGAACAGATGTTGAGTTTGTGTGTTTCTAATATTATTGTTATTATTTTCTGTTGTTGATTGTGATTTAAACCAGGCGGTCGGCAGCGGCGGATCCGGGGTAAGGGCTCACCGGGTGCTCGTGAACCCCACCCCCCAAANCCCAAATCCCCCACCCCGACTTCCCTCCTCCACACACACACAGTATTATAAATTTCACCCTTTATCTGGCGGTAATTCTAAGAAGCTGTTCATCATATACATATAATAAAATAGGGTTGTGGTAATTCTTGTACACAATGAATTCTGGTTTTGCACATTATTTATAGGCTACGCAAGGCAGGATGTCCCTTCTCTGATAACACTTGATAACGTCTTATAGATCACTGTCAGGTAGACGTACTTCAAACGTAAGACATTAAAAAGAAGAATGACGAATGTTTTAACACTGTATACATAGAGCTAGACATGGATGCCATCATCGATGTCTTTGCACCACGCAGTCGCAGTGTATGTAGCCTTAACGGTCCACTGTAATTTAAAGAAGTGATTATTACTTGCTATTACACTCACAGATCATTTTGTTTACATAGAGCAAATGTGTCTCTGTCTAGTCAAATCCTCTTATTTGGTACTGTAATATGTAGGCAGTGTTAATTACATATATGTTTGTTAGCAAAATAGTGTAATAGCATTTCAGTTTGCACACAAATTATCATGTCAATATTGAACGATTCCACCCGACCACGTCTGTAATGTGAAGAACCCCCCTTGTCTTATGCCTGGATCTGCCCTTGGTTAGAGAGATGGATTTTGGAAAAACTCCTGACACTATTTATCTAGACATTCAAAAGTGGATACAATATCTGCTTCAAATAAGATTGAAACCTTTTATAGTATTAAACACTTTTTTAATGCATGAAATTTCCAGGGCTCATATTATAGCCATCAAAATTTCATTTTCATGAAGATCGTGCTTTAATTTTTGTCCACATTTTTTTAATCCTGGAATATTTATGACGTCACTTTGCATGTCATGATTCCAACGTCAATATGGTCTGTTTTCACACATGGTGAGTTATTCATCTAAATTCCTTAAACACACCGGGGTCCTGTCTAAACAGTTCCCTACCCTAGCCAAACAGAGCTCACAAAACAACTGTACATAAAATCTTTATGCAGAGTATGTGAATGGTAAAACGTCGTGACTCAAAAGCGGAAAAAAAAGAAAACGCTCTGTTTTTTTCTTTTTTTTTGCGGGCGCAGGTGTAAGGACTTGGACGTGAAGTATAGGCAAAAGGTGACAAAGACGACTTCATCTGCCGCTTAACGAGAGGTAATGACAGACGTTTAAGGAAATATCGTATATAACAGAATATGACTGCTGACTAGAAACTACAGTAATTTGTGGCTTGAATTGTTGTTTGTTTCAAACGTATGAATTAGTATTTTTAAGCCATAAAAGAAACGTTGGTAGACGCAAAATTATGGCTGCATTTAGATCTGCCTATCGCCATACCGAAACACATGTGATGTTGGACTAAGGCTTACTAGAAGACAAAAATGCTTTGAGTTTCAAATTTCTTTACAGCACCTAAAGATTTTCAAGGGATGTTAAAAGTATATCAAAGGGAAATGAAGTGAAGTGGATTTTACTGACCCCGTAAGGAAAGTAGTTTACAGTGTCATACAATGTAATACATCTCAGTCATAATACAAACACTCAGAACGTACATACCATTACAAATGAAACACATTACAAAGTCATTGCTGGCCCTCCGCGCGGCAGCGCCTTGATCCCTCGCCCGCCAGCTCTAAAGCCAGGATACTCATTTACATCTGAACTATAGGTTTTTGGCACCTATTAGTGGTGCAAATCACTCATTGTTCACAGCCAATTAATACGCTAATATATCCTCTATTTAATAAATATAAAACATCAGTTCGAAGCGGCAGACTTTTGTCCTTGTGTTGCAAAACAGAGAGATATAGAAATTCNTTTTTTGAGGCCCTATCAGCCAGTATCAGGATGTAGAACTCTATGTAAAATTACCTGTGATCTAAATAAAGCATCCAATTTTAAAGTTTCAGGTACAATTTGAACCTTCTAGATGAAAAAAAAAGTATGTATGCCTATGTATTCGCTCGCGGTCAAAACCAGCCAAATGGAAAATTACGGACCAAATCAGAATTCGAGGTGACCTTTTTCGAAAGAGATTTGTGAAAAATTTTGGGCGTTGACTCTCCTTTTTCTTCCGTTAAAAGATCGGGCAAAACATGTACTTTAACCTTCAAACCTTCATGGAAGAAATTTCCCGAAGTCAAAGTGCTATTTGTAGAAAAACACAAAATGTTAATAGGGCTAAAAAAAAGAAAAAACAAAGAACTTAACCAGCAGCTAGTACCTGACATGTTTCCACTTAGAAACACATTATTGACATCATGGCGATCGAAGGTGAGGGTGGGGGGTCATCTAGGCTATCTGGGCAGTCTTTTAAACTTCCTCTCCCTTGAGGTCCTCTTCAGCCCCCCCCC